>CM076572.1:250802819-250939870 GCA_034641835.2 Pinus albicaulis | reverse complement strand
TACTTATTTTGCTTAGATGGTGGATTAATAGGTCCAATGAAATCTAAAGCCCATTTTTCAAAGGGTTCGATGAGTACCTGTGGTTGCAATGGCATTTCATTTGAAAGGGTAGGTTTCCCTACTCTTTGGCAGCTGTCACACCTTTTTACATATTTTTTTGCATCTTTGAAGAGGGAAGGCCAACAATATCCTAAAGAGAGGATTTTATAGGCTGTACTTTTGTCAGCAAAGTGTCTGACGCATGGTTCATCATGACATGCCTTGAGAATATCAGGCATTTCATCCTCCCTGACACATCTTCTGATCACAAGATCTGGCCCTGTTTTAAACAATTCGTTAGAAATCCATGAATATTTTGAACTGTCCTGAATAATATTTCTTCTTTCACTTGGAAATAAATGTGGAGGCAGTTTCCCTATAACCAAATAGTTAGCAATATCTGCATACCAAGGGGTCTTAGTAGTTAATGCAAACAAGTATTCATCAGGAAACTTATCCTCTACAGGAGAATCTTCTTTAGTATTCTGAATCCTAGACAAGAAATCAGCTACTGTATTTTGTTTCCCTGGTCTATCCAACACAGTAATATTGAATTCCTGCAAAAGTAGGAGCCATATTGTCACTCTGCCATTAGTAACAAGTTTGTTCATTAGATATCTAATCGCAGAATGATCAGTATGAATAAAAGTTTCATAGCCTGTTATATAATGTCTAAACTTATTGATTGCATGAAAAACAGCTAAAAACTCTTTTTCAGTTACAGTATAGTTCAACTCATTGGGAGTCAAATTTTTACTGGTATAGTAAATGGCATAAGGGACTAAATCCTTTTGACCCAACACAGCTGCTAGAGCTGTATCTGAAGCATCTGTAGAAATATGGAAAGGGAGTTTCCAATTTGGTCCTCTCAAGATAGGTGCTTCAGATATTCTTGTTTTCAAAGTTTCAAAGGCTGATTGACAATCGGGATCCCATTTAAATTCACAGTCTTTTGTAAGCAATTTGAAGAGTGGAGATGCTATTTTAGTGAAGTTTTCTATAAATCTTCTATAGTAACCAGTAAATCCTAGAAAACTTCTAACATCTCTTTGACAATTTGGAATAGGCGACTTGGAGATGACTTCAACTTTTGATCTATCAACCTTAATCCCATCTCCTGAAATATGATGCCCCAAAACAATACCTTCAGTAAACATCATAAAGCATTTTTCATGGCTTAATGAAAGGTTTGTTTCTTTACATCTTATAAGGACTTTTCCCAAATTTTCTAATGCCTCTTAAAATGAATTACCATAAACTGTAAAATCATCCATATAAATCTCTACACAATCATGGATTAGATCAGAAAAAATTCCTAGTACTGCTCTTTGGAATGTTGCGGGTGCATTACATAACCCAAAAGGAAGCACTCGATAGGAAAAATCCCCCCATGGACAGGTAAATGTGGTCTTATCTTGATCTTCAGGTGCTACCTGAATTTGATTATAGCCATTAAAACCATCCAAAAATGAAAAGTACTTTTTGCCTGCTAATGTATCTAATACCTGATCGATAAAGGGCAAAGGAAAGTGATCCTTAAAAGCTGCTTTGTTCAATTCCCTATAATCAATGCATACCCTCCATTTACCATTCTTTTTAGGTACTATAACCAAAGGAGAAACCCATCGGCTATCTGAAATTGGATAAATGAAGTTTACATTGAGTAGTTTTTGGAGCTTTTCTTTCACTATCTCCCTAAGGTTTGGATTCATCCTTTTCTGAGGTTGTCTGATTGGTCTACTGTTTTCCTCAATATAGATATGATGGATGCAAGTCTTAGGATCAATACCTTTCATAACAGTATACTCCCATGCAAATGCAGTAGAATGTTTTTGCAAGATTTTGGTTAGTTCTTCCTGTTGTGACTTTTCCAATTTTTTGTTGATATTCAATGTTTTTCCTGGAAAAATATCAATGGTAGAACTACCGAACTCTTCCATAGAGTAAAGAGACATTTGTCTTGATGATAAATATTCAATGTCAGATTCCAACTGAAATTGTGTGGGGTCATATTCTGAAGATGTCTCAAAATTTTCTAATGTGTTCAGAATTTGACTATCCTCACTAATTTCAGAAATGGTAAAGATAGGTTGTATAGTGTCCTCATCATCGACCCATTCATCGTCTCCTACTTCTGTGATTGCTTTTGCTGGAGGATACAAATTGAATTTCTTTGTTGAATTACCATTAGAAATGTACATATCCCCAGATCTACAACTAATGAAAGCATCAGTTGTGGCTAGCCAAGGTCTTCCTAAGATAAGTGGGTGTCCTCCTAGATTACTCTTGGGAGTCAAAATCATAAAATCTACTGGATATTCCCAAGAATCTAAGGAGACTGAAATATCTTCTAATACACCATCTAGTTTGATAATTGATCGATCTGCAAGTTGCAGTAAAGTAGGTGTAAAAAGAAGGTTAGGAAGTTTTAGCTGTTCCATAGTCTGTCTACTCATAATGTTGATAGCAGCCCCTAAGTCGATCAATGTGTTTGGAATTTCTATCCCATTTATATGTGTCTTGACAATTGGACTTCCTGGATCTACATACTTCTGCATGGTAATTTTTCCCATCATGATATCTGCAATTTTTCCTACCAGGTGGATTCTTCTTGTGTCTTTTAGTTTCCTCCCTGGTCTTTTGAGACTCAACTCCTTTATTATTTTTGCTAGAATAGGAATCTCTCGAATGGCTTGTAGCAAGGGAATCTTGATACAAACATTCTTTAATTCATCTAGAAAATCATAGTTAGGCAACAAGATTTGTTTTTCCACCCCTTTATAAATTTGTAATCTTTCAGGGAAAGGAGGTGTGGATGAAGATGCAGGTTGCTCAACTATAGGAGTTGTGGGGGTTAACTTTTCTTTCTCTTTTTGAATGTTTGAGTTTTTAAGAGATGCTTCCTCAGAACCCTTATTGACTTTAAGAGAGTCCTCCTTAGAGGTATCTTGCTCTCGGACATCTATAGAAGGTTTTTCTAAAACTCTACCAGACCTGAGTTGTACATCATTGAGAGGAACAATCATATAGGTAGGAAATTGTTGTCCTTCTATCATGTAATTATTCTGAGGATTTTTATTGTTAGGATTTGGTAATGGCTGAGCTGGAAGTTTATTTGTCTTTTGTTGGAATGGAAGCATGAGTTGAGGATTTGGATTTTGCTGAGAAGGTTGTTGTTGTGGAAATGGCAATGAAAGTTGTATATTTGGGTTTGGAAGTTGTGGAGCTTGTTGATTTTGAAAAGATGGAGGATATTGATAAAATTGAGCAAATCTCCCATAAGGATTTTTCATACCTTGTACCCATGACTGATATGAATTTTGAGGTTGGGGCCAAGGTTGTTGCCAAGGATTCCAATTTGGTGGGGGTTGAAGATTCATAGGGTTGTTAAACCCTTGAGTTTTTTTCCCCTGCTAAGGTCTTCTTGCAACAAAACAGAGATATTCTACTGAATTTGGATCTTCTTGAAAGACAACTTTGAGTCCAGGAATTGAAGGAAAATCCTTGGTCTCATTATTCTCTGAGAAAATCATACATGTTTCTACAACTTTTGCATCCAAGGGACATTCCCTTAAAGCATGTTTCTTCCTACATTTCGGACAAAAGATGGCTAGAGCATCAGTTTCTGCTTTCTGCTTGTTTTGAATTTTAAGGGTGTCTAGTTGTTCACTAAGGCTCCCTAAGATATCAATTTTGAATTCATCAAGCATATTGCCAATCTCTGCCCTACTTACTGATCCAGTTGCAGATTTGTTTGCCCTGATAAGAGAAGGATCTCTAGGCCCTTTTTCCGTTTTAGATTTTCCCCTTGAGAGATGGATACATAGTTCTGTTATGTCACGAAGTGGAAGTTGAGAAATGTCTCCTTTCCCCATCATGTTTAAAATATCTATCCATTCATCTCTGATGGATTTTAATAGAAGGGCTTTCAAATTTTCCTCATCTAAGTTGCTCATCTTTTCTTTTTTTAAGTTGTATTGAAATATTTCAAGTAAATCCTCCAAATTTTCATCTTCTTTTTGCACCATTTTGAATACCTCATCCTTATGATTGGTGGGCATGCAATAGTCCAGGTATCTATCCAAAAATGTTTGTTTCATATCATTCCAAGTCCTAATAGATTGGGTGACTAATCCCATGAACCATTTCAAAGCGACTCCCTTCAATGTTGAAGGAAACAGTTTGAGTTTTTGAGAGTCTTCCATATAGTCATAGGTTCGGCACACGACTTCAAACTCAAACAGAAATGTTTTAGGATCCTCAGTTCGCAATCCATAAAAGTTGGGAAGGACAGATGGTGAGATGTTTTTCATCATTGTATGAGTTTCCTCATCAACTATAGGGAATCCAAATGAGTTGTCTCCTTTCCTATTTCTTCCATTATTACCTCCACCTCCACCATTGTTGCCTCCATTATTTCCTCCTCCTCTACCTCTACCTCTACCTCCGAATCCATCTACTACTTCCTCTGTCATGATAGTTTCTTCAGAGTCCTTAGAGTCCTCTAGTTCTTCTATCAAGGGAGGATGAGAGGGAGTTTCTTCCTTTTCTTCTTCAGGTGATTCTTCTTCTTTAATTACAATATACTCTCCTGTAGAAGTAAAGAAAGGGTCTTCTTCTAAATGAGATTTGGTAGATGGTGTAGGAGAATCCTCTAATTCAGCTGCTCCTTTAATTCCAGGAATCTTAAGGCTAGGGGTAGATGGTGGTGAATCTTGTCTATGCCTTGAAGAAGATGGAGTTGTGAAAATCGAACTCTTGGCTCTAGCTATAAACCTTCCCCTAGAATCTCTTGCTCTATGCATGTCATTTTTTTTAATTTTTAAGTTGGGCTAATAATTCTCTTTCTGATCTTCCAGGTCACACTAGGTGCAAGAAGAGAGCATACTTAAGAAATTAGTGAACCAATAACTCTCTTTTCTGATCCTCCAGATCACACTAGGTGCAAGAGGAGAGCATACTTCAAGAAGTTATCAATTTTTCCCTTCTTTTTATTGTTTTTTTTTAAGAAATTGGCTACCTAGTTACACTTCCCCAGCAATGGCGCAAAAATGTTTGGTCAATTTAGTGTGTCCTAAATTTCTACATTAATTTTTCAATCCGGGATTCGTAAGCTGACGAAGTGTGGCACACTATATGTGCAAGATAACCTATCTCTTACTTTTTGTCTTTTTTGGGTTTTTTATTTATCTTGGGGGTTTTTATCTTGGTTGGTTTCCTAATGTGAGATGGAAATTCTAAAAGACAAGTATGGATATAAATGTTCAAGGCAATGATGTCCTTTATAATGATTTCTCAAACTTCAAACTTCAAAAGGGTTTTAAAACATGCAATGACAAAATTAATTCCTAAAAGAAAATGAAAATGTGCCGCTATACTAGTCAAACAAACAGTGAACTATTGATCATAAAACCCATTACCCTTGCTACTGTCTAAATACAAAAGAAACTGTGCTCAAAGAAATCCAAGAATTGCAAGCAAAGTAAAGCTAAAATCAAATTACATCAACTCATATTCTGACCCCTCACCATTAGTCTCGCTATGGATTTCGAAGGTAATCATAAACAACTTGAGCAATCTGATATCTAATTTGCAGAAAAATAAACTAATATCAAATTACACACTCATACTTCAATCCCTCACCATTAGTCTCGCTATGGCTTTCGGAGGTAACCGATAATGACATGAGCAATTTAATATCTAACTTGCAGAAAAATAAACTAATATCAAACTACACACTCATACTTCAATCCCTCACCATTAGTCTCGCTATGGCTTTCGGAGGTAAATGATAATGACATGAGTAATTTAATATCTAATCTAACTAATAAAGAAAATGTACAAAACTAAAATAAATAAAACAGTGCTGGAATTAAAAGCTAAGAAAAATAAATCAGCAGAAGGACAAGACTGATTCCATGTCATTAGTCATTGTAAAACTATGTGCAAATGCTCGGGCTGCCTACTGTAATCTGGAACAAAGACACTGATCAGTTAACAGCAGTATAAAGCATGAAAAATTATGGACATAAATAAAACGTTAATACCATAAGAGATGTAATATATACACGTGAATAACTATGGCATAATGAACGTAAGGAAATAAAGCATGAAACTATACAGCAATAAAAAAAAACCTCGCCGTGTGCAGGGGCCCTTTGCACAATCCTCGGGCAACAACTATCAACCACGAATTATACTTATGAACAGAGTCTTCTCATGTATTCAAAACGCAGTCATAACAAGGAAATAATGTCACGGCACAGTGGGCTTTATTTTCAGCAAAATTACATTACAGAAGCTAGCTACTATGCGTATGAGAACGCATTATTTATAACAGAGGATGACATAACTACTTTCCTACAATCTGCGCTGATAAAAGACACGTGAACAACCACGTCCAGAAATCTAGTATTATGGCTGCCGTGAAGATTAAATCTATGGAGGGTGGCCATTGGATTCGGCTTATGGAGCAGTTCACAGGTGTTGATATGTCCCCTGAGATTTAGGAACGACCACGCAAGTCTTCACGTGGTGAAAAACGGAGTTCTGTCACCGTAGGACTCTTAGGTTGACCACCGCTTGACTACCTTTGACCACGGCCTTCTTTGGTGAATTCGACTGAGCCAATAGGACTCGGTCCATATTCATGTCATTTCCAACTTGCCCATGTGGCTTGATTTTCCTGAAGACACCTGCAATATAGACTTTAACAAAATGGCTGCGGAAAGTTGAAGCAGCTGCGGAAAGTGACAAGATTCCGCAGCTCAATGAGCAAAAATCTAATTCAAACAGCAGACACAAAACATAGTTAAAAACCACATTAAATGCTCTTTTATGATTAATATGCAATGATGTTGATGACTTAGGAGGTCCAGGTAAATGGAAAAAGTCTAGAAAGGTGTATAGGAAAGATGCAAGTTTGGGACTCAACAAAGACGATAAGCAATCAGTATCCCACTCCATAACTCCATAATTTCCGCCTTATTGTTTGAGCCAACACCTCCATTCCAAAACATGTGATATCGGTCCTTGTTTTCAAGCTTTATCCAGGCCCCACAGCCACATAGGCCATCCTTATTTGCACCATCAAAATATAAAGTCGGGAGCTCAATATGGTCAGGCCGGATTCTCTTAGAAAGATCCTTAATAGTAGGTGGGATACAAGGACAATCATTAATCCATAAAGCAATATTCCTTGTAATCTTGGAGTGTTGTGGGGGAACCCCTTTGAAAATCCAACGATTCCGAGCATTCCAGATTTCCCAAAACACATAAAAGAGTAAATATTTGTAAGAGAAACTTACAACAACCCAAGATTTGATAACTTGAATACAGTGAGAAGGACACCAAGAAGGGTCACCTATAAGCCTAGCAAAATGCTGCCAAATAGAAAGAGAGAAGGTACATGTGAAGAAAAGATAAGAAGCAGTCTCTTCATGTTGGAGACAAAATGGACATCTTCCAGGACCATAAAATCCCGTTTTCATAATACCTCTTAAGTTAGTACTCTGTTTTTCCACAATAACCATGCAAATAATATTATCTCTGTAGGGATTTTAAGATTCCATGCAATATAAAAAGGAGACAACATAGGGTCGGGAGTCATTTTAGCAATTTGATTTTCATACTCATCCTTAATGAGTAATCCCGCAATTTTCCATTCCAAACCGGAATGTCACCTTCCCCTTTGAAAGATAATCCCATTGCCTGTAGAAGAGCTTTATGGCATTCCCAGTTGTGTGCTTCACTGCCCCGTAACCCTAGCATCCTTGCAAATTTCCATATGGGAGCCCCGAGGTTCTAGCAGTATATAAGATCAAAGAGAGAGAGAATGCCACTGTGATGAAGTCTGTGAAGTAGGTGTGAATCAAAGAGAATTGCATTTTCAGACGCGAGCATTCGGTCGACTCCAATTAGAATATTTTTACCATTGCCGAACTCCCAAACCAGTCTTTGTCCCAAGATGTGCATCACTCTTTGGAAACTGCGCCAGATGGATGAAGCATTTTGTATAGACCTTACACATCCCAAGTATATAGATCGAATAGAATCACCCTTAGAATATTTGTGTGTAATTATTTTAGACCATACTCTGTCGCCCTTCAGAGCACGCCATAAAGATTTTACCAGCAACGCATTTGAGAAAAGTCTGAAATTTAATAGACCCCAACTGCGAGATCTTTTTGGGATAGAGATTGCCTCCAATTTACAAATATGGATTTTAGTGTGATCCAAGGAACCTCCCCACAGAAAATTTGCAATAATGGAATTAATTTTGTTAATAGTGATTGCCGGGAGAAAGTACAAGTTAGACCAATAGAACACATATTGAGATAAGACAACTTGTATGAAGATATATCTACAATCCAGCGAAAGGAACCTACTCGTCCATTTGTGTATCTTGTTTTTAAATTTCTCGATCAGCCAAGTCCAATCATTGCTATTGTATGAACAAGGTTTGAGTCTAAATCCGAGATATGTTATGCCCAACATTATATGACTTATGCCAGTCCCTATAAACTCAAAAATAAACTTAATTTCCTCCACATCTCCCGAATCATACAGAAGGAGAGATTTAACTTTTTTAATGCATAAACTAGAAGCAGCTCCAAAGTGATTGAGAATGCAGTGCAGATAAAACCATTGGTTCCTAATAAGTTTACCAAAGACCAAAAAATCATCAACAAATAATGAGTGTGTGACACATATCATAGGAGAGAAAGCCAGTCCATCAAAGTAACCCTTTTCGTTTGCCATCTTCATGAGGTTCCTGAAGCAATCCATAATAAGGATGAATATGAGCGGGGATAAAGCACAGCCCTGTCGAAGCCCTCTTTCGGCCAAGAAAAATTCAGTCGGTAGTCCATTAATGAGAACATAATATCTTACTGAAGTTATGCACGCCATTATCCATCTAATAGACTGAATAGATAGCCCAATATTTAGGAGAATTAGCCTAATGAAAGACCAATCTGTAGAATCATATGCCTTATGGATGTTGATCTTCATAATTAGAGCCTCAGTTTTGTTTTCATGAATGGAGTGTAAAGCCTCCTGTGTTATAGCAATGGCATTGTGTATAGACCTGCCACTTAAAAACCCGAATTGTTACTTAGAAATGTATGTTGATAGGATCCCCCGAATCCTATTTGCAATAATTTTAGAGTTGATTTTGTACACAACATTACATATTGCAATAGGCCTAAAATCTAAGAACTGTTCAGGATCTGATGACTTAGGAATGATTGTCAAGAAGGTCAAATTTATATCGCCAGGAACAAAACCTAGAATTCTAATCTGTTCCACAACTGTAAGCAGCTCGTACTCCAACATATCATAGAAGTGTAAATAAAATTTAGCTGGCCATCCATTCGGCCTAGGACTTTTGTCATGTGCAAAATATTTTAATGCAGCTTCTAACTCCTTAGATATCTCCACCTCCATAACATTTTTTGCATCTAGGTCTAACATGGAGGGCATATGTTGTAGTACCCAAGCTTGGCTTTGATGATCAATTTCATGGTCAACTTTATAAAAATCAGTAAAATAATTGAGCGCTTCAACTTGTATGTCCTACGTTTTATGTTTCATAGAGCCATCCGCAACCTTTATTCTCCAAATTGAATTCATGTTCCTGTAGCGATTTGCACAGTTATGGAAAAACCTTGTATTCAGATCGCCTTCCTGCAACCATTGAACTCTGCTTTTTAATTTCCATGTAGTTTCCTGTATTTTTAAAATCTCAAGCTTGTGAGGCTCCAGCTTCTCAAGAGTGGCATAGGATAGAGAGTCAAGTGGAGCGATCGTCATGTCCATATAAATCTGAGCAATCTTATTTTCAATGTCTCTCAGCTCCGAGACCCCTCTTATATTACCGTATAGAAAAATACCTCCAAAGAATTTATAGGCCTTTAGACTGTACAATAAAGGGTCCCAAGTGGCCAACATTCTACCCGCCCAACCCACTGTATCCACTCCCACTGCATGCCAACATGAGCGTATACTTAAAATGGTCTCAATAGCAACAATCCGATTACAAAGAGTTTCCTGGAGAAATACCATTGATGGATTTATTTCTGAGAACATCTGGCAAAGGCGAAGATTTTTAGAGGGTCCGCCCAACCCTCTTACATTCAGAGATACCATAGTCATCATTTAGGTACTTCATTGGGGCTGCTTGCTCTAAGGCCCCGAATATCACCAATTGTAGTAATAGGAACATCATGCAAATCATGCAGATCCCCTTGAAATAATGATTTTGTTCTGAGCCAACCACGAAAATGCCTTGATCCCTTTTTATTAGTCTTCTTGACAGTGATGTTTGAAGCTGACTCAGGAGATATATGAGGAAAGGGTTTTGAAAGTCCTTTATCAAAGACAGTAAGTGCAGCCAAATCTAGCATCGGGTTTCCTAGAAGCGCATCTAAATCACTACCCACAGTATTCCACGGGGAATCTGGGCGTTGTGGGGGATCAGGTTCATGAGAAGATAATGGAGAAGCCCATTCCAGGGGGGGCATCAATGGTGAAACCACTAGCGGTTCAGAGTGATGTGGACATGGTGATAAGGTAGGATTGCTTGTATAGACCGTTCCTTGGGGGTCATCTATTGGTTTATTAGAGTGCAGTGAGGTTGACTCGTGGGAAATTGGAGAGAATTCTTGATTGTAGCGAGGGGAACCCGTGTTTTCAGGTAAATATGGGGCTTTTGCAGTACGTATAATTAACAAGGGTAAATCCGAAGAGTAAGATCTGACACTGTTATAAGAGGGGGGAATTGACTTACCCGAGTCGGACCCAGATGCCATTGTTGAGATTTTCTGTTTTAAATAAAATAGGAAAAATCTCAGTAGGTGACAAAAATTAGGAATTAGTTCCTAGATTAGCTCCAGTTTGTTGGGAGGGAGTTAATGCATCCTAAATTTGATGTGAGAGGATTTATGAGGCAGTTAGATTCTCTTTGCTATATAACAGGCATCCATACGGATTGTTTGAAGAGTGTGTGGAGTGTGAGAGTTTGGGAGGATTTGATTAATTATGTAATCTCCTGTTTTGATTAATAAAGACTGCCGATGCCTATGTTGTGTGGACGTAGCCCAGGAGGATTGGGTGAACCACGTTAAAACCCCTGTGTTTCCTATGCATGTTTTTAATAGCTGTGAATGTGCTTTTATATTGCTGTGCACTGTTTGCTCCAAAAATTGGTATCAGAGCGATGTTGGAGTGCTGGTACTGTTGACTGTTGTTCAAACATGTGCGTGGAGGCATGGAGGTGCTGGTGCTGGATGCCGTGAGTTGAATGCAGACATCGATGAATTTGAAGTCTGCTGAACGTTGAACGGCGGTCTAATGAATGCGTGAGGGTGCTAGCGGCCTGTACATTGCTGCGTGAGACTGCTAAAACAGACATGGACTGTAATGTTAATTGTTGTCCAACAGATCTGGTGCGTGGAGCGCAATTGTTATATGAGTTATTTTATAATTCAGTCAACCTCTGGTGCAGGCAGCGTGCTGGAGACACGTATTGGTCTACGTGGATTACCATAACTGCATGGAGAATCGATTGCTGCATGGGAGGTGTTAAGTGACTACGTTGAATGCTGGTGAATTGGCCAAGCATGCTGCGTAAAGATTACTGAGCTTGTGTGGAGGTATTGTGTGGAGACCGTTTTTTGAAAGACCAGAACTGACAAGCGCAGTAAGTCGTTGACAGGTATCGCTGCTCCGTATGCCTTTGAACATTGACAGGTATCGTTGCAGTATTGCTGGTTTATGCCTTTGAACCAGTCTTTATGCCTTTGAACATTGCATTAGTGGTGAATTAAAAAAAAAATCGATTGAAAGTGTGCCATCGTATGCCATTTTTTGAAATCGGTCTAAAAGTCAAATTGTATGCCTTTTTTTTTAATAATCGACTTTGAAGTTTTGTAAATCGATTTACATGGAGTTTTGTAATTCAATAAATCGATTTGTATGATAATTTGAAGAGGTTTTAACAAATCGATTATTAGAGTTTTGTAAAAGTCGATTTGTATGGTGGTGTTTTGAAAAACAAAATCGATTTGAATTTTTTTTTTTTTTTGGTAATTATAAAATACCAATACCATTTGCATATGGTATAAAGTGAAAGGCATTTTTATAAAGGGGAAGGATATTTTTTTTTAAAGGGCATTATTTATTTAAAATTTGGTTCTGGAGATTACTGTGTTTTTTCCTGAAACAAGATGGCGAAAACTCAAAATGCCCGGTTTGAAATTGAGAAGTTCAACGGCAAAAACAATTTCGAGATCTGGAAGCTAAAGATGCACGATCTGCTGGTTCAACAAGGCGTGGCGAAAGCACTGTTGGGGAAAAGCAAAAGGCCTTCTTCCATGACGGAGGATGAATGGGATGAGTTGGATGATAGAGCTCTGAGCGCAATTCGGTTATGTCTGGCGGATGACGTTCTGTTCAACATTGTGTCAGAGAAGACCGCCGCAGGCTTGTGGATAAAGCTTGAAAAGCTCTACATGAAGAAATCCTTGACAAATCGGATTCTCCTGAAGCGACAACTTTATGGTTTGCGGATGAAGGAAGGTACCTCGATTACTGACCATCTGAATGTTTTCAATACTCTAGTGGTACAATTACAAAATCTAGATGTAAAATTTGATTCAGAGGATAAGGCAATAACTCTATTGTGTTCATTGCCCGAATCATGGGATCACTTTGTTACTTCCATAAGCTTTAGTACTGCAGCCGTCCTTGAGTTTGACGATGTGGTTGGAGCCATGTTGTCTGAGGAGACGAGGAAGAAGTCGAATGCTGACACCTCTACATCAGAGGCAATGATGGCTAGAGGTCGTTCTAGAGAAAGACGCTCTGGTAAGCGCAACGATTCGCGTTCAAAGTCGAAAGGGAAGAAGAGCAAAGTAAAGTGCTGGTTTTGTGGCAAATCGGGGCATTTGAAGAAAGACTGCTGGAAGAGACAGCAAACAGAGAAGAAAGCAGATTCTTCGACAGAGAAGAAGGAGGCAAATGTGACAGATACAGGTTCGGCATCTGGTTCAGGTATGAGTGACGAAGTGTTGTCTGTTAATATGTCAAATCATGGTCAACATTGGTTGTTAGATTCCGGTGCATCAAACCACATGTGTATTCATAGAGAATGGTTTAAGACATATAGATCAGTTAATGATGGAGTCGTGTACATGGGTAATGATGTCACATCTAATATTGTTGGGATAGGAAGTATACAACTGCAAATGTTTGATGGCACAACTAAATTGTTAACAGATGTGAGACATGTTCCAGACTTAAGAAAAAATTTGATTTCTTTAGGAGCATTGGATACGAATGGATATAAAACTGTAATTCAAGGTGGAGTTATGAAAATCTACAAAGGTATTTTACTAGTAATGAAAGCTAAGAAAGTAGGAAATCTATTTCAGTTAGAAGGAAGAACAGGGTCAGTTCATGTGTCTACGGTGTCTGAACATGATAGTAGTTCCATTCGCCTATGGCATCAAAGGTTGGGCCATATGAGCGAAAGAGGGTTAAATATTTTGGCTGATCGCAAATTACTTCCTAATCTAAAGTCTGAAAAGTTAGATTTCTGTAAACATTGTCTGTTTGGCAAACAAAGTAAACAAAAATTTAAAACAGGCAAACATACTAGTAAAGGCATACTTGATTATATCCATTCAGATGTTTGGGGACCAGCCCCTACAACTTCATATGGTGGCTCGTCATATTTTGTATCGTTTATTGATGACTTTTCTAGGAAGGTGTGGGTCTACATGATGAAAAAGAAGTCTGATGTTTTTACAATTTTCAAACAGTTTAGAGCATTGGTAGAAAACATCACTGGTAGAACAATAAAATGTTTAAGAACTAACAATGGTGGTGAGTTTACTTCCAAGGAGTTTGACAGCTATTGCAAGGATGCAGGGATCGAGAGACATAAGACCACGGTTTATACTCCTCAGCAAAATGGAGTTGCTGAACGCATGAACATGACTCTTCTAGAGAGAGCAAGGAGTATGCTGAGTAACGCCGGGTTGCAAAAGGAGTTGTGGATGGAAGCAGTGGCAACATCTTGTTATGTGATAAACCGATCTCCATCGACGGCGATAGACTGCAAGATTCCGCAAGAGGTATGGAAAGGACACCCTTGTGACTATTCTAAACTCAGAGTGTTTGGTTGTGATGCATATGCTCTAGTGCCTAAACATCGGCGAACTAAGTTAGATCCAAAGTCTAAAAGGTATATCTTTGTTGGGTATGGTGTTGGAACAAAGGGATATAGATTGTGGGATCCTACTACCCGCAAAATCATCATCAACAGAGATGTAAAGTTCGATGAATCCTCTCTTGTACGATTAGATGTAGATAGAAGATTGAAACAGGAGGATGTATTTGATTTTCAGCACATTCAGTTTGACAACACTTCTAATGATAGTCATGATGACCATAGTTCAGATACTAGTCATGAACAGGTTTCAGAATCAGATTATGAACAGGGTTCAGATGTAGGTCATGAACAGGTCTCAGATGGTGATCGACAAGAAGTTCCTACAGATGGTAGTCAGCCAATTGCGGAAGCACCAGAAACAACTTTAAGGAGGTCTACAAGGATAAAACGTGCTCCTAGAAGGTATGATGATTATGTTACTTCAGTTGCTTTGACCGCTAACGATGATGAACCTCTGTGCTATCAGGAAGCTATAGAAGGTTCGAAAAGTGACAAGTGGAAAGCAGCTATGAAGGAAGAAATGATGGCATTGAGTAAGAACGGCACATGGGATCTGGTTGAGCTTCCGAAAGATAGGAAAACTGTGGGGTGTAAATGGGTTTTCAAGCTGAAACGGGGTGTGAATGATACGGAAGACAGGTACAAAGCGCGACTGGTTGCAAAAGGGTTTTCTCAGAAAGCCGGTATTGACTTTCATGAGATTTTTTCACGAGTGGTTAAAATTGTTTCAATTAGAATTGTGTTAGCATTAGTGGCTTTGCTTGATTTAGAGTTGCAGCAATTAGATGTTAAGACTGCATTTCTACATGGAGACTTAGATGAGGAAATATATATGGAACAACCGGAAGGGTTTGTTCAGCATCGCAATAAGAAATTTGTCTGCAGGCTCAAGAAGTCATTGTATGGTCTGAAGCAATCGCCTCGACAGTGGTACAAGAAATTTGATTCTTTCATGTTGAGTCAAAAATATATAAGAAGTGAATATGATCATTGTGTTTACTTTAAGCAGTTAAATAATGGCATGTTCATTATCTTAGTGTTGTATGTTGACGATATGCTTTTAGCAAGCAAAAGCATTGAAGAAATCAACAGGTTGAAGACTCAGATGGCAAGGACATTCGATATGAAAGATCTAGGAGCAGCAAGACAGATTTTGGGCATGGAGATTTTTAGAGACAGGAGTAATGGTAAGCTGTGGCTATCACAACAGAAGTATGTTGAGAAGATACTTTTGAGATTTGGTATGAGTAATGTGAAGCCTGTGTCAGTCCCTTTAGCTTCCCATTTTAAGCTTTCTTCGAGTTTATGTCCTAATACAGATGAAGAAAAGGATTATATGTCTCGAATTCCATATGCTAATGTAGTAGGATGTTTGATGTATGCGATGGTTTGTACTCGACCAGATATTTCACATGCAGTTGGGGTTGTCCGCAGGTACATGGCAAATCCGGGTAAAGAACACTGGTCAGCAGTGAAATGGGTGCTTCGGTACTTGAGAGGCACAAGTAGTTATTGTATCACTTACAATAAGAGTGGTGAATTTGTTTGCGGATATGTTGATTCTGATTTTGCAGGTGATTTGGATAAGAGAAGGTCAACTTCAGGGTACGTCTTTACTCTTGCAGGTGGAGCTATTAGCTAGATGTCAAAGCTACAAAACATTGTTGCTTTATCCACTACTGAAGCAGAATACATTGCTGCTTCGCATGCTTGCAAAGAGGCGGTTTGGTTGAAAGGTTTGCTTGGTGAGTTTGGTAGGTTACAGGACAACATCAAGTTACTTTGTGATAGTCAAAGTGCAATACATTTGGCTAAGAATCCGGCCTATCATATTAAATCAAAGAATATTCCAATTAAGTACCATTTTGTAAGACAGGTTATCACTGAAAGGGGAGTCTCTCTTGAAAAGGTGCATACAAAGAAAAACTGTGCAGACATGTTCACGAAACCAGTTTTGTTAGAGAAGCTGCGTTGGTGTTTGGCTTCTCTTGGCTTGCAGAAAAAATAAATAATAAAGAACAGGGCATCAGGCTAATTGTTGTCAAGGTGGAGATTGTTGAGATTTTCTGTTTTGAATAAAATAGGCAAAAATCTCAGTAGGTGACAACAATAGAAATTTTGTTGCTAGATTAACTCCAGGTTGTTGGGAGGGAGTTAATGCATCCTAAATTTGATGTGAGAGGATTTATGAGGAAGTTAGATTCTCTTTGCTATATAACAAGTATCCATACGGATTGTTTGGAGTGTGTGAGAGTGTGAGAGTTTGGGGAGGATTTGATTAATTATAATCTCATTTGATTAATAAAGCTGCAGGTACTATATTGTATGGAGCGTAGCCCGGAAAGTTGGGTGAACCACGTTAAAACCCCTGTGTTTCCTATGCATGTTTTTATCTTGTTTGTAGATAATGCTTTTATATTCTTTGTGCTGTATTTTGCTCCAACATACTTGAGCTAACTTATTTCCATGTTGGAGACCAAAAGACATGTCTTTGCGGTGTCCTCTCCTCCATTGTCGCATAGGATAGATTCTTTGCAAGTGACTAGTGTGGTGACATATGAGACAGCGGAATGGCACACCCCAGTAGTGTAGTCTCTGTCAGTGTATTCGTTGTCCCCAAATTAAATCAACATCACTCGGCAACCCACCTTGGAATGAAACTTCAACTAAAATCCAAGCAATCCGCTTGTCCGCAGTACCAATACATCTAGGATCCAAATATTTGGTCATTCCAATGGAATTTCCAATAGCCCGAAGTGTTTTCAAGGTCCAGAACTCTAGGGGTAAGCTTGGTAATTTCACCCAAATCAGTTTACTCTTTGGGGCATCAATTACAGGATTGAAACCCAAAAACCATGGGAGGAGTTGCATGAAACTCCTACCCCAGACCCAAGTTTGAGTCATAATCTTCCTACAATCTTCCTCATGTAGAAAATTCTCGCTGAACCAGTTCCGCATAATTTTACTTACTTTAGGAATGTATCCTAGAATTGGACACCAGAAGGTTTTTACCCACTCCGGAAAATCAAAAATTAAATCCTCTGGGTACAACCATCTTCCTATCGGCGCCCACTTTTGCAAGCTTGCAACTTTGTCCTAGAGGTCGTTATGTTCCAAAATTACTTGTTTGACATTAGATGTAGGTTTATAGAAATGGTCCTTGTAATGAATCTTCCTCCTGTATAAACCCGACTATGATTCAGAGTGTGCCTCATTCCTGTGCGAAGAAAAACCCTGCCTCTTCTCATTCTGGAGCTCGTTGGAAGTATGTTCTGTTACATGATTCAGGTTATGATCAAAGTCCACCCTTTTTCCATCCTGGAGAGTCTTTCGCAGCCACTCCTTTTCATCACGTAAGGTGGCGACAATCAGATCCTCATGGGCGGATGTGTCAGAAGAAAGGATATAGTACACTTGTGGTGAGTGTAATATTGTCAAAATTGCTTTAAGCTTTTCATCAAACATTTCACCAAGGAAAGCCCTCTTTTAGATTTATCGAAACCCTATAAATAGTTTTATATATTTGAAAATATTGATCGGGACCACTGTTGAAAACTTGGCTAGGGTAACCAGGTCAAAGTACTGTCGGATTTGCAGTCGAAAACTTGGTTCACAAAGAGGGCATTTGGTTAGCTCGCTTATACCTCTTTTCCTTATGTTGTCTCGTGAGAGAATTTTCTTGTGGTTTAGCTGCCAGATGAAGTAATTTACTTTGGGTATAGCATTTGGCATCCAAAACCGATTCCATATCCCACTTTTAGGGGGAACCTGTTCCTCAAAGAGGAGATGTGTGTAGCCTTCTTTGACTGAGTATCTTGTGTTCTTCCAGCACCATTTGTCTGGTTTATCTCTCGCTATTGGAGAACATCCCTCGAGAAGATTTAGGAGTTCTTTTTTTTGCTCATTTAGCTCTTCGGGGAGATCCGACAAAAGCCACCCTTCCCATTTCCTCTTTTCATCCCACACTGAGATTTGTGACAAGGTTGTAATTCTGATCGACTTGAAGTGATATCAGAGGGGTTTCAGCTGTTCCAAATCTGCTAGTGGAGCATTATTCATTATTTTGTCTTCCCAAATTTTAACTGTCAAACCATTTCCAGGAATTCTATTGATGTTTTGAGTAATTAAAGGAGATGAGGATAGAAGAATATGCCAAATTGGGGAGCCTTGAGTGGTTGGAATATACCCGTTTTCCTGTTCTTGTTGCTTGAAATACTTTCCTCTTATTACTTGGGCCCACCATTCTTCGAGTTTTATGACTAGACCCCACCATAATTTGTCCCCAATTGCTGGGTTAGTTAATCTTGGGTCTCAAATTCCTAGTCCTCCATGTTGCCTAGGTGATGTAACAGTCTTCCAGTTTACCATGTGATATTTTCTTGTTGTTTGTTTCCCTCCTTCCCATAAGAACTTCCTTATAAAACTGCCAAGTTGTTGCAGGACATACCTCGGAGCCTGGAGGACCGCGAACTGTTATAAAGGGAGAGAAGATAACATTGATTTGATAAGAATGAGACGACCTGCTGGATTTAACCAAATCCCTCCCCAATTGGTTATTTTTTGTTTCATGTTGTCAATCATGCCTTGCCAGGCCTTAGGACTGGTCCTTTTCAAGAAAATTGGGACTCCTAAGTATTTAAATTCCTTCTAGTCTATTTCTACCTTAAATCCCAATATTTCTTCTATTTTATTGGCCTTTCTAATGGAGATATTCCATGCATATATTCTACATTTGGCATCACTTGTTTTCCCTATAGATGCTTCTTGGAATCTGTGCAAGTAAGAGTTGAATCTTCTAGTTATGACCAGAGAGGCCCCACCTAGAAGAGCTGTATCATCAGCAAATTTCTCGTGATTTATGCTTTTGATTCCTTCTTTGAATTTGATTCCCGGGATGTGATGAGAGATTCTTGCTGCTTCAAGGTTGTGACTAAGAGCCTCTCCGACCAATATATATATAAAGGGTGAGAGGGGGCACCCTTGTCGGAGACCTCTTGAAGCTTGGAAGAACCTATCCCCCCTACCATTAATCAAAGTAGAGATCCAGGACCTGGCAATGCATTTCTCTATCCATCCGATAGGTCTCTTTAAATCCCATCTTCATTATGTCGAGGAGGAATTTATGCCGAACCCTGTCAAATGCATTGGCCATATCCAGTTTAATGACCATTCCTTGCTCCTCACATCTCCAACTTGAGTCAACGGCTTCCTGGATTAAGATTGTATTGTGTCATAGATTTGTCTTCCCGAGACGAAGCTGCCTTGATTAGGAGAGATGAGGAGAGGCAGGAGGACTTTCAGTCTAAGGGCTAGGATTTTGGCAGTAATTTTATAAGAGAAGTTACAGAGGAAAATTGGCCTAAATCTCGAGAAAGAGGATGGATTTTGTTCTTTTGGTATCAGGGCTAAAAAGGATGAATTTATTCCACCGCCGATGTATGAGATCTTTAGGGAATACCCGATTATTCGGCATAAATCTCTTTTTATTAGATGCCAATAGGTTTAATAAAACCTACCAGTGAAGCCATCAAGCCTAGGGGCCTTATCTAGAGAAAAGGAAAAGACTGCGTTTTGAATTTCTTTAGGATCAGGCAGAGCAGCAAGGATTTCATTGGCTTCAGTAGTCACCAAAGAAGGCATCAAGTCCAAGAAGAAGGCTTCACTAATGGGGGCCAACGGTTGGTCATCATGTTACAGGGCAGAGAAGTGATCTATTGCATCGGCGTTAATCTCATGAAAAGAATCGAGAGTTTGAGATCCATGCTGAATTTGGGTAATGCCATTTTTTATCTCTCGAAATTTTGCTTGCTTGTGAAATTATTTTGTATTCCTGTCTCCAGAGCTGAGACAGCTATTGCCAGATTTGAGCCGCCACATATCTTCCTCTTGTCTCAGGCTTGCGTGGTATGTTTGGAACATTTTTATTTCTTCTTGGAAGTCCACCTTCTCCACTTCATTGTTTTCTATTTGAGCCTGCTTTTTTGAAAGATTTGTTCTGCTGTTTTGACATTTAGGGATAGATTTGCATTATATGTTTTGAGCCATTCTTTGATGTCCGCTTTTAACCTTTTAAATTTCCTTTCCCATATGGTTATAGGGCTGCCATTTACCCACTGAGCCCAGGATGTAGCGATTATTTCAGAAAATCCAACTGATTCAATCCATAATGGAGAGAATTTGAATGGGATTGCCACATAGTTTACTGGAGGAGAAACAAGAAGCGTGATCGGTCAGTGGTCCGATCCACACCATGGTTGGATCTCTGAAGTTATAGTGAAGGACGTTGATAGCAGAATATCTGAAGCTAAAACCCTGTCTAACCTTGCTGCTATGTGCCTCGGTCCCACCCTCTTATTGTTCCATGTGTATTTAAATTTTCTCGGCTTCACATCGAAGAGATTAGAATGCATTAGTAGGTCTTCTAAGTCTTTTTGGTGAATTTCTCTTACCACTGTCCCTCTTCTCTTTTTGTCTTGTTTTAGAACTGTATTGAAATCTCCCCCTAGAATGCAATTCGTGCCATACTCTGTGTGCTTGAGGTCTTGTAGGGACTTTCAGCAATCTTGCTTTTCAGCATAAGTGTTTGGCATGTATATATTTATGATTGTAATGGTGTAATTTAGTTTTTTGACAATTTTTTTTTAATAATAATAATAAAATTATTATAAAGCCTTGCCTCATGGGTTTCATGAGCAAGTGATTTTATTTTTAGTTGGCTCTCACTTGAGAGCATTAGGATTGGTCATTTAGAGTCAAAAGAATTAGTGTCATGTATGAAGTAGCCCTTCTTGTTCATTTTTCAAATGTATATATGATTAGAAAGTTCTCCAAAAGACAAGTGCTAGCTCTCTTCCTCATGTTTTTATGCTTTTTATATCTAATTCATCATTCTACATACTTTTGTTGACATATATGCATCAAAATATATAAAAATTCGCTACCAACCTGGGAGCTTTTGAAAATGTCACTCCCCGCTCCCGCTTCTGCTCCCACTTCCTGCTCCTGCTTCCCACTCCTGCTCCTACTCCCAAGAAACCTTGGTATGCACAAAATCATGAATATGTTGTTCAATGTTCTAGATCAATGAAAAATGCAGACATATGTTAGCATTGTTTGAATATGGTTGTAAATTAAGTAGCCTAGGAAGTTGATCATGTCTGGAACATTTTCTGACTATATTCTCTTATTAACTTCATAGTTCAGTCATGGAAATTGATATAGTAATATGTTCAGTACAATGGTATGACCCAAGAAAATGTCACTGCAATATTTTGTCTTTTTAGGTCTGCTGATGATGCCAATGTATTTCTTGTAAATGACATTCAAGATCCGCTTCAGATAATTACCTTCTGAGGCTATACCTTAAAGCTCATTTTGTGTCTATAGTTTTAATCCCTGGTTTGTCTTGAGATTCATTTTTGCTAAAAGGAAATTCCATGTCATAAGTTGAATTTTGCAATGTCTGGATTGTTGTTTAGCTGCAGAGAAGTCTAACATATTTGGAACTACCTCGAGCACTTCCAGTTGCAAACATTAGATCTTCTCTTCATATAAAAGGACCAGCTCCTTCTATTCAGAACACAACGGATACTTCCAATCAAAACTACCAAGATAAAATTTATGGTGGTTTGAAACATGGTGGGGTTCAAAATGAGCGCTTGAGGGAGCCTGCTCATGAGATTTTGATTCATGGTTTGGAAAAATTCTCCATGGTGACAAAATTTGCTCGTGAGACTACTGCCCATATCTTTGGTGAAAATCATTTATTGAGCAGCATAGACAGTCCAGAAGAGAATTATTTACATACAGATAATGGCAAGCATGGTAGTGGTCAAGCTATAAAACCAGAAAAAGAAATGGACAACTCAGTAGAAAGTCAACTAGCTGTTTCTTTGGATGCTTTACAGGTCAGTACATTATTTCCTGAAATATTACTCAATGTGTAATGATTCTAATGAGTTTGTTCCACTATTTCATTAATCCAAGGGGAAACCAATTATTGAAGTATTTTGGATTGAGTATGTAGTTTTTTTTTTCCTTCTGAAATTTTTTGAATTTCAATAGAAAGAGGTAATGGTACATTTTGTAATAGTCATAGTTGACTTTGGATTGAAATATCTAGGATGCTCTTTTCCCCGGGAAAGACTATAAAAGATTCTACTGATAGGCTGGGCATTTACCCATTATTATCATAGAAAATTTCCTTTTGAACATTACTTCAAGAACTATATTGATATATAAACTTTTATGGAGTTACCAACATGCAATATACAAAATAGAACATGATTAGATGTCAATCTGCCTGTGGGTAAGAGAGAAGACCCCATCTCCTTTTTGTCAGTTCATCAGCTCTGGAGTTGCTCTACTTGAAAACAAGTGTGAAGGAACATATTCTGGCAGGCTGCCATAACTATATTTGATCTCGTGTAGCATCTGTGAGGGGGAAACAACAATATATTGGAATATAACTTTGTTCATGGCAATCCATATTGACCAAAGAACTACTGTAGGAAGGGTTGGGCATTCACTCACCTCTCTATCATCTACCCACTTGCAATGCATCCTCAACATTTTCACTTGTCCAATTCCCTTTTTCCTTTGTTATAAACTCACAACATCCCAGACTGTTTTGGAAAAATTTCATTTAAGGAACAAGTGGTTTACAGTTTCTCCCCGTTATTTGCACAACAAACATATGCTAGATTATAATTTATCCATCATATTTATATACAGAGTTCAACCCTTTGAACCTCAACTAGTTTCATGCCACAATGACTTATAAAAAATGAAATAGCATCTTTACACCAAATCTGTCTATATCAGGAGAATTTTCCAAAACAATTTAGCTATTTGCAAGAACTGTAGGATAACAATCATCGACCAATGAATTGATACAGAGTAGAAATAATTGATGCACATTTTAAACTCTAGTGCCATTCTTAGACACATTCCTTTCTTGACAAATTCCTTTTTTTGACAAACTGAATATTATGATTTATAATCTTGAAACTTCCTTTGTACTAGTTGGCTTGGTTGTATTATTCCATTATTAGTCCCTGGAATTTTGTCCTATTCCATTACCTCTTATCATCTAAGCAGGACTTGAATAGGATTATTGTAGATGAAATTTATAGATAGAGTACATTACTTCTCCTCCGGTGGGCCTTAGAAGTTATATGCTTTTCCAAGAAATAATATTTGCTTCCAATCATCAGTAGTATCTCTATTAGCATCAATATTTTCAATCAATGTGTTCTTGGATCGAACCAATCAGCTGCAGGTACTACGATATCAGAACTCTTCAAAAGCTTGCTATAGGATATTGCCCTATATTGGTCAACTTTTATTCTTGATCACAAGCTTCTTTGGTGTTTCTTTCAAACTTCAAGTAGTATAGTATCCATTAAGATCTAACTTCTCCTTCCTTTTGTTTTTCATTTAATCGGCTTATTTTTTCCTCCTTAATCTTCATGCTTTTCCATGTTCTTCCAATTCTTCCAATTGCTAATCAAGCTTAGATAGATCTTGTCTTGACTTGCAGGCTTTGTTAGAACTTAGAAGACTATGAAAGAAAAAAAATAGGCAAAGTATAAAGATAATAGTAACAGCTGTAATCAAGCAGATGTAAAATGCTTATCTTTTGAAGAAGGGTTAGCTCCCTCTTAATCTTGGACCTGTTCACCAACCTAGTTCTTACATTAGCATGGTGTCATTATTAACAAGAGTTAGATCTACTTTTTACAACGGAAATGATTAGATAGGGTTTTGTTCCTAGGGTTCATCTTAGTCCAAACTAGTGAGTTAGCTGCAAAGCCCTAGAGTCTTTATTGAGAATCCTTCTATACATGAGATTTTCATTCCTTGATCATAAATAAATTAGAAAAGAAAGACTTCAAATGTTATAATAACAGTGATTTCTAAAATATATCTACACAAACCCTTATTACTATCTTTCAAGAGATTATTATCTTAGCATTACTACTATTGACATTGAGCATAGTTTACATGTACCTCTTTTAACTTCCCCTGTTCTCCATTATTGCCTTTGAGTATGGTACTACTATATTGTAAGTTGTAACTTCTTGGGGCTGCTTCAAAAGATATGCTTATGCTAAATTTGAACTTCTCTGTCCATACAGTTCTGCAACTTGGTCTTCACATTGATCTCACTAATTGGTCCTTCAAGCTCGGCTATAAGCCATAGATATATCTTTGAACTGCTTTCAGTGTCCTTTATCTTTCAATATCAAATAGGTAGGCTTCAAGAATTGAATTCGTCTTTCTTTTATGTATGAGAAGGGTGCTATTTTCACAAACTTGTGTCACGGATCCCCTATACCCTCACAGTCCTTATGAAGAGATATAATGTTGCTACATATTCTAGTGTCACAGAGATGGGCCTTATATCATCATGATAAATTATGTCATGAAGTAGCATCCCTCAGGTTTTCGCACAGGATGCCACTAAACTCTGATTCTTGATGATTCAAAAAGTTTTGTATGTCTTTGTATAGTTCAGATCACAAATATACATGTTCTACTTGTCATAGAGATGCTCAGACTTTTCACAAATGTAAATTATGTCATTAAGTGTAGCTTCAGACTTGGAATTGATCAGAATCTTGGCTTTTATTCACAGTGATGATTTTGGTCCCTTCTATAGACTATGTACCTTAGTCTTTTGGTCCTATAGCACAGAGTAGATCACAGACTTTTGATTCATTTTTCACAAAGGTATAGAGATGCTCAGTCCTTTATGTCACAGATAAGACTTGTTTTGCATGTCTTTAAGTTCATCATTTGTACATTTAAATGCCTCAGAGACGATCCACATGGTTTTGGTTTCTTTTAACTTCAGATCACAATACACTTCTATCCTTCGTCTCACAGTGCCACATATTTGCATGGATTATGAAGATGATGGTCTTTTTAGATGTCAAAGATAGATAGTCTCCCAAATGAGTCGAGCTGCCTTATATAGTGTTAGATAGACTTTGTATCGTATCATGTTGGTGTCATAATTGATGCCTTGAATCTTCAAATATTTGTTGCTATAGTAAGCTCCAGATACCTCATAGAAGTGTCACAGAACCTTTTTGTATTGATCAAAGAACAATACCTCAGATGTTCGTGTTTTCCCAAACAAACTTGCTTCAATCATTATGGAAATTTTGGACTTGTTCATACTCTTAGACTAGCCTTTGAACTCAGCAGTAATAGATGTCAGCTACAGTATTTTGGGTACTCAGACTATACAAATATCATGAATACACTTGGTCTTTTGGATTCAGAAAGGAGCGCACATTCATGCTCAGATTTCCACTACTATTATCATTGAGCATAGTTTACATGTACCTCTTTTAACTTCCCCTGTTCTCCATTATTGCCTTCGAGTATGGTACTACTATATTGTAAGTTGTAATTTCTTGGGGCTGCTTCAAAAGATATGCTTACACTAAATTTGAACTTCTCTGTCCATACAGTTCTGCAACTTGGTCTTCACATTGATCTCACTAATTGGTCCTTCAAGCTTAGCTATAAGCCACAGAGATGTCTTTGAGCTGCTTTCAGTGTCCTTTATCTTTCAATATCAAATTGGTCGGCTTCAAGAATTGAATTCGTCTTTCTTTTATGTATGAGAAGGGTGCTATTTTCACAAACTTGTGTCATGGATTCCCTATACCCTCATAGTCCTTATGAAGAGATATAATGCTGCTACATATTCTAGTGTCACAGAGATGGGCCTTATATCATCATAATAAATTCTGTCACGAAGTAGCATCCCCTCAGGTTTTCGCACAGGATGCCACTAAACTCTGATTCTTGACGATTCAAAAAGTTTTGTATGTCTTTGTATAGTTCATATCACAAATATACATGTTCTAATTGTCATAGAGATGCTCAGACTTTTCGCAAATGTAAATTATGTCATTTAGTGTAGCTTCAGACTTGGAATTGATCAGAATCTTGGCTTTTATTCATATTGATGATTTTGGTCACTTCTATAGACTATGTACCTTAGTCTTTTGGTCCTGTAGCATAGAGTAGATCACATACTTTTGATTCATTTTGCACAAAGGTATAGAGATGCTCAGTCCTTTATGTCACAGATAAGACTTGGTTTGCATGTCTTTAAGTTCATCATTTGTACATTTAAATGCCTCAGAGACAATCCACATGGTTTTGGTTTCTTTTAACTTCAGATCACAATAAACTCCTATCCTTTGTCTCACAGTGCCACAGATTTGCATTGATTACGAAGATGATGGTATTTTTAGATGTCAAAGATGGATAGTCTCCCAAATGAGTCGAGCTGCCTTATATAGTGTTAGATAGACCTTGTATCATTTCATGTTGGTGTCATCATTGATGCCTTGAATCTTCAAATATTTGTTGCTATAGTAAGCTTCAGATACCTCATAGAAGTGTCACAGAACATTTTTGTATTGATCGAAGAACAGTACCTCATATGTTTGTTTTTTCCCAAACAAACTTGCTTCAATCATTATGGCAATTTTGGACTTGTTCATACTCTTAGACTAGCCTTTGAACTCAGCGGTAATAGATGCCAGCTACAGTATTTTGGTTACTCAAACTATACAATTATCATGAATACACTTGGTCTTTTTTTATTCATAAAGGAGCGCACAGTCATGCTCAGATTGCCACTGAAAGTATTGTCACAGTAGGTTGTCTTCTTTTAACAGATTTCATATAAGCCATTTGCTTTTTCTTTGAGTACTTTGTAGATTATAAATATAATGACTTGTATGCTTATCATAGGAGAAGGTGCCTCTGAAATTCACATTAGTACAGGAAACTTACTTCATAAATCAACATAGAGACTCAAATATGTGTACCTATGTGAAATATTTTGTCGACAACAGAGATATGAATTTCATCCTTGATTTACAGAGATAATGCAATAGAGTCTTTGCAGAGATATGAATTTCATCCTTGATTTACAGAGATAATGCCATAGAGTCTTTGCATGTATTATAGGTCTCTTTTTCTAGCCCTTAAGTATTTCGGTCCTTCCTTTATTGATGAGCTCGGTTCACAGGAATATTGATGTCTTTCTTCAACTTGAATCACAGAGGTACTGTGCCTCTTTCAATTCATATTTTAAGGAAAGGATGTCACATAATTTGTATGATACTTTGCTTAAGGGGCCATAGGGATAAGCAAATAAGCCAACAAACTGTTATCTTCAATCTGCCTTTCCTTCAACCTAGCTCCGATACCATGTTGAGAAATCAAGATGCTTGTAGATTAGGGTAGATTTCTCTTAACTTGATAATTAATTGTGAATGTTTGTTGGCTTCTTGTTACTTATGTTATCTTCTTCCGAGATCCTCGAATGTACTATTTCATTGTGTATACATATTACTTTTTGACCTTATTTTGTGCTTCGATTGTAAATACTTCACTGTACATGTCTCTGACTTCTGTTGACCATTTCTATGAGACCCTATGTGATACCATCAAACTGAAATGGCATACCTCTCATCAAGCTGTGATGGCACCGAACCAGTGAGACCTTTCTCACTGTGGTAGCACGAAACAGTGATATATTTTTCACTGTGGTAGTTCCAAATTGTAGTGTCATACTTATCATGTGATTGATTATACTGAGACTGTAGTTGACCTGTGATTATAACACTGAAGATCTTCACTGTAATACGGATTATACTGATATCTTTATGTCACACCGAGCCTTAACTGTAAATACACCTTTATAACTCATTCTCCTCACTGCTGTGGTATTGAAATAATCTTATAAGAGTAGTACTGAATTGAGGCAGAGGTAATTTCAACACTGTGATGTCATTGAGACTGAGATGTTACTGAGATCCTTATTTTCATAGTGACAGAGATTGACCTTTCTTGTGAACTTGCACCTAGCTTAATTATTGGACTGTCTTACTATGATTTGAGCCCTTTTGACATAGGTCTTTTTAGAATGTTTCGAGTCCTTTCAAATTGCCTTTGATCATAACCATAGCTCTGAAACCATGTTGAGAATTTGTAGAGCTTGTGTGTAATACAAAATTCTCTTCTTAATAACTACTTGTGAGCTTGCTTATGTGTTCTTCTTTAACTTAGTTACTCCATCATCAAGTTAGTTATCAAAGTACTTAGTCAAAATGTTGAAATAGAATTATTTACACTCGTAACTGAATATCTTATAATGTAGTTAGGAAGGTAAATCTCTGATTTACCTTCCTCACTTACAACTCCTTTAAGGTCGGCACGTCTTATTACAATACTGTCTTGACGTTGGAAAATTCCTTCAATAGATATATCTGCACTGTATACGTTTGCATCTATCCGCAGTCCAGCTCCTGTAGCTTCCGCAGATTATATTCCTGTACCTTTCAATTTACATCAGACTTCCATTTTAGATCCGCATTTGGTTACCCTTCTTTCCATGCTGTTTGCTTCAGACTTTACCTTGATATATCCGCACTGACTCAGACCCAAAATCCACAAATCTGTTCTTCTCTTTTAATGCTGTATACTTTACCGTAATACTTGCTCCTTTTTCCACGCTGTATTAACCTGAGTGTAATCCGCAAAACTTGTTCCTTTTGCACGTTATATAACCTCAGTATCATCTGCAGATATGTTCTCTTAACCGCAGCATATGTAGGGTATATATAGTAGTTCTAGCCAAGTAATTAAGTCGACCTTATAGCCATTAAGTAGGCCGACTTTAACACTTGTTTGTAGGCCGACTTCATAGGCATATCTTCAACGTTTGTAAGCCATTCTTCTGCAACGTCCTGGAGGGTATTCTTCACGCCTTTTACATGACTCTTAATTACACTAATGTACCTAATAGACATCAAGAAGAAGTCTATAGACCTATACTAAGAATCTTGCTCATGAAACCCATGAAGCAAGTAAACCAAAAATTCATTTTATTATTATTGACTTCATCTTTACATAAGTACATAATTACATAGTCATAATGAAGACCTACCTAGTTACACTCTTCAACACTTATGAGTGAAAGTTGCAACTGAATATGCGTGGAGTTACAAAGGATTTTATGATGAGAGGGACATAATTTTTAGCCTTTCGGGTTACTTTGAAAATGTTTCACCATGTTTAGGCCTTGTGGGTGCTTCATGAGATGTGGGGTGCATAGTGAATGGTTGGCCCATGCTCTTCCATGATGGACTTAGAAATTGGAGGTGGTTTACCGTTTGCTGCTAGACCTTGTTTGGATGTTTGAAAGACATTCTTCCTCAAAGTGTTGGATTAATATGGAGCTTGGTGACTTCATGTTGTTGATGCATGAAGGGAGTTTGTGTGCGTGGAGTAGATTTGGGTATTTCACCATGAAAAAAACATCCCGAAATCAGCATGAGCACACAAAATCCCTTAACATGTGAACTCTTAGGTTGAGGGAGTGGATATGTAGGTGTGGGAGTCCTTAAGGTAACACGTTACCTTGGATATGCATTGTCCTTAAGGAGACACATGACCTAGGAGATGCATTTTAGCTTAGGAGATGAATTTTAGATGGTTTGATACTCTCATACAATCTTTATCAAGTTACATGCACCCTCATTAGAAAAAACAAGAGAATTTTGCTTTCCATGACTATCTTTCTTTGTCATTGTTCACTTAAGAAAGTCTTTTCACTAAGAAACTAGTTTCATGGTTATGGCATAACTTGTCATATAAATTGAACAAAAGTTATATCCAAAATGTTAACTTGTAAACTACTTAGCTGGTTTTAGGCTTTCCATTTAAAATCTACTTCAGTTTGAACTTTGAACGAGTTGTTCCATGGACTTGAATATTAAGAGATTTTGGTGAAAGGATTAAAAATTAGCTCGTAAGGCCTCTTAGTTATTCATTTATTTTATCTGAATATAAAATTTACTATTAAATTAGAACTAATTAATACATCATAGATCAAGATCATACTTTTTAGAGTGTCGTAGAATAAAAATAGGAGCAAGGACACTGAATTCTTTCAGTTTTCCTAGTTATTTTTCCTTTGGTGTATCTTTGCACCTTTAGGGGAAATTTCTAGTTTAAAGTCTAATTCTAGCTCAATGGAAGAGCACCTTTACAAGTCGAGTTGGTTGTTCAATTATAACATTCTTACAGTATTCATATATTAGGGAATGAAAGAAGATCGATTTTCTTTTTAGTGACGAATGCTCTTCTTGCTCTTTTGATCATCACCAATGAGCTTATGGTAACATTTTTCGACCCTCACCAAAATATGAAATGGTGACAGTCAACGAACGCCACCATATATACGCATCAATAGTGACGACCATTAAAGGTCTGTCACCATAAATCGTTGTTCTTGATATGAAATGGTGAGGGTCACTATTTGTCATTATAGTCATTATTCGTGATGGACCTTGATGTCACCAATGATTTTATGGTGACGGTCAATTAACGTCGCCATATATATGCACCAATAGTGACGGCCATGAAAGGTCCATCACAAAAAAACGTTGTTGTTCATATGAAACGGTGATGGTCACTATCCGTCATTATAATCAATATTCGTGATGGACCTTGAATGTCACCACAATACATACTTTCGGCAATGCCACCTTTTGTGACGTTCAGTTTTTTGGTGACGGAGGCTATTGTCTGTCACCATTGCTCATATGAAATGGTGAGGGTCACTATCCATCACTATAAATCATTATTGATGACGGACCTTGAATGTCACCACAACACCTCTACTTTCGGTGAGGCCACATTTGGTGACGTTCATTTTTTGGTGACGAAGGCTATTGTCCATCCGCAATTCTCTCTGAAATAGTGACGGTCACCCTGTTGTCACTATAAATCATTATTGGTGACACCATGTCACACCTAGACTTTTCAAACTGACGATACCTTTGCTAACGTTCTCTTGACCTAATGAGCTTATGGTGACCATTTTCGCCCCTCATCAATGTGATTTTTTCTTGTAGTGAACACTTTGCCAATTCTCAGCCTGTCTTTAGGCTCCCTTTCTCATGTAATTCTTGATAAATGCAATCCATATTATTTAGGAATTTCAGCATTCCTCAATTGTGTTGAGTATCATGGGCATCCTGTGGTGTTTTAACTACATCTGGGCAGCCTGCTAATATCACAACTGATAGTTAACCTCCCTTTAACCTTTGTCTCAATTGGTTATCCAATAGAATTGACATGCATGCATATATTAATATTAAATCATCAGTTGCATGGCAGATCATTGATTTTTAATTAAATAATATTTAATTCACTTGATCTCTCACTAGTGCAACAAAAAATTACAAGTAATTCAGTTGACTTTAACTCACCTGACTGAGTCAACTGATTACTTGTGCATTAAACTCATCCACTTAACTGCAACTTCAACTCTAAAACACATAGAATCACTCTGCATACCTCACCAACTACCCTCAACTCGAAATTCATGAGTTGACTAAGTTTATCACACTCAGTTAACTATTACAAGTGATCATGAGATAAGATTAAATTTCATTGTCCAATTTAATTAAGGGATAATTAAATTGGACACGTATCCAATTTATTAAATAAATTGATTTTCACACTGATTTTTATGGGAAAAGCTACCCTAAGTTCTGGGTTGAGGGACCTAACAAAGTAGATGGCATCAAAAGAAACGTTATAATTATCAGTTTTAATGATTGAATTAGAAAATTTAGGATAGATGACCTTACCCGTTTTTCCTACGTTTGGGGTCAATACCACAAGGTGCAAACCCTATGCTACTCCTCGTTCTTTAGAACCTGCAAATAAATCAAGACAAAGCACACAAAATAGTTGCACAACATAAATGTCCTAGATGTAAGCATGTTAGCATATATATAATCTCATAAAAATAACATGAAATAAACCATTACAAGATCATTCAACACGTATAAGAGACATATAACACAAATACATCAGGAATGGGACAAAGCTTCTTTTATTAATAATGTGTAAAGAGAAAGTGGAGAAATCACCTAAGATCTACCGCGGCTCCAAGAAAAACCATCCTCCAGATCCGTCCAGCCCTAGCCTCACAAAGCTTCTTCCATAAATGGTGCACAAAGGATGTCACATAAAGTGGGGGTCAACATCACAAGGAAACAAGGGTTTCCTGAAACTGGGAAGTGCAAGAGTCACAGGGAAATATCATACTTGATCAGGGCTATAACAAGCTATAATGTCAATAGCATTCTCTCTCTCCTCCCTTAGGCCATTCTGTTGAGATGTATTTATACTTCCTCAAATTAGTTTTTTCAGTTAGGGAATAGTTAGGCCATGGGATGGGGTAGGTAAGTCAAGGAAAAACCCATAAATCCCACCTCATTAATAGGGAATTTATATATTTTTTAATATTTTAAATAGCATACGCGGGTTATCTATGGATGGACCCATGTCTACACATGGAAAAAACTAGGAGAGTCACGTATGGATTTTAAAATAATGTTCTTAAGAAGCGTGATCAAGTCTAAATGCAAAGGCTACCTAAGGCCAATGCATAAGTCATAAAGTATATAGAGGTGATAAATTATGCTATAACAGATGCCCCCTAATATATGAGGTCAGAAGGGGTAGATGATGGCTGGAATGCATTATGTGCATAAGAAAGAACCTTGCGAGGACTAGAGAGGACTTCACCAGATTTCAACCTACAAAAAACAAGTGATAGAAATCATAAAGATACCTCATGTCTAAGGTGAGAATACCCATGCTCAGTGAAAGAAAATCATGTATGTATATCAAGTATGGAGCAGATCCAATATGTATACAAGTATAGCTGAACTGTAAAGTACATAGTGAATCATCTGATCACTGCCCAAAAGTACAAGTCAAGATCATGTCCAAGTATCACATATAAAAGACTAGTCAATGATTCTGCAAAGATATCTGATCACTGAAGTCACAACTGAATCTCCAAGTATCAAATCATAAGTGATGGAACAAATGGTACAACACACAACTCGGGTCCCAAATATAAGATGTTGTTGTAATGAACTGCAACATATAAGGGTGGATGGTGTCACTGGAAGAAAAATGAAGGTGTTTTCAAAGTGAACCAAAACATGTTGATGCAAACTCGAGTTCTTCACCAATCACCATGGCACAATTCTACACAATGGGAATGATTAAGATGAGGTCTACCATGTGAGAAATCATTTGATTACCAATCGTTTATGTATACCATTAAAAATGTGAGACAACTCACCGATAATGATGTTGAGTGTCAAGGTGCCCCAGTACAATCTAAAAAGTATGAATAAATGATTTGGAGTCAAACACTTGAGAGAATATACAAATCAGGAGACATTGATGTATTCTCATTTTCGATAGCGAAGGAGTCTGCCACTGATGACTGCAAACCCTAAGGTACTGACAAAAGGACTCTATATCATATTCCGAGAGAAATGAGTCAGATTGGATGGGAAAGGATCTGTTGGAAGGAAGGAATTAAGGCATCCCACATCAGTCCAATGTGAGTGTAACCCACAGGCCTAAATTCTAAAGGAATTGGACAAAGAAAAGTGAAGTAACCAAGCCTAAAGTATGTTTCTGACATACAAAAAATGTAGCTAGCACACGGTAGAAACCCTCTGAACCAACCAATAATGAAAGCTGACAAAGAGGTGAGAAATCCACCGATAGGGTCAAATGGAAACCAAGGAACTGCACAAATCCCAGGTGTGATAATGTATGTTTAAGTCGAACACAAAGGAAACCACTCAATCAAAAAACCATGATGTTTATCAAATGTTGAGCACAAGGTCACTTATCAATGATGTAAATAGGGCCAAGGTGTTGCTCTAAGTTTACTCTCAAAGAAATTTGTCCAAGTCGATAAGAGACAAACGCACTGGCAAGAAGTTAATGGAGACCTTCTCAAACCAACACGAGCAAAGGACCAAATAACTGATGTGATAGAACAAGATACTGACAGACCTGGATGGCCGACTGAAAAAATGAGTCAAGAAACACCGTAGAAAGGCCAACTTAGGTTAACTTCCCTTGAACAAAAGCACGACTCATTTTGACTATGGCAACAAATGATAACTTTGTATAATTTTGTCATGCAGGAGGCATAAAAAAACCTTTCATATGATTGGAAGAGTTAACCAGCCGAGGGAGTACTGACTTGATAACAAAGTTATGGCTTCTCCTAAGTCAAAAAATAAACCATACGAAATGGAGAAAATACTTAGCTTTTTTGTGCTTTGTTCAAGGGCGACAAAATTGGCTCTTTAGCTACCATCAAATATGGAAGTAATGTCTCGTTCCCGCTCTTTTTGAAAATATTTAATTTTTTTTGTCTTTTTCATATTTCAAAGCCTGAAAATGAATAAAAATAATTCCTATAGTACAATGGATAGAACGAGTGTCAGTAAACAGATGCACTAGTTCTTGGGATAGGAAAAATCCTATGCTTAATACAAGGTGGTGAAAATGGGTAAGTGACACTGATAGGAATGTTCCATCCATGGGTAAAGGTGCCAAGTTGTTAAGGCTAAGTGATTGCACGGTTGACTTTGCATAAAGACAAGGTCAAAATATGGCTTAAAAATGAGTCCAAATGAGGCCATCTAAATGCAAAGATATACAAATGGTCGATATGCAATGCAGCAATACAACTCAACAACAAAATGGGAGCCTCTAAGGTATATGGCCAGAATAAAAATAGCGAAGAAGAATAAGGATGAAGCTTCAACACATAAGTCATGATGGGAATAAAGAGGAATCCCGAGCCTACACAAATTGTACCATGGGTGAAAAATTCTAGTGAGGAACTAACTAGGAAGCCCATGTAAAGGATGGTTCTACCATCATATTACGATTTAAAAAATGGCAAGTGAAATTCGTTAAATATTCATAATATGATGGGGTCGACCCTATGGCAAGATTTTAGAATGGAGGCTAGTATGCATAAGTGCAATGGAAAGTGAATTCCATAACCTATATGCCAGTTCAAAATCAAATACTTGCCATGACAGGTCAGCGATCATGGATCTGAAGCAAAAAATTGGAATCATCTCAAAATCACCAGAATGGACCTAAAAATAACTTTTCCTAACACTTACAAGCCAAATGGTTAAACAGTCGTGAACGAATTCAAAAAATAAACACAAATTAAATTTGGGAAAAAAAATTGAATTCTGGGCATAAATAGGCCTTTTTGACTAACATTTGGTCATTTGTGTTATGAAGAAATTGATAAAGTGCTCTGGAGCAAAAAATCCCTTTCTTGCAAATGGAGCAATCATCCACGAAATCAATACAAATCAGTCAGGTAAGCCTCATACTCAGCTTGTTTATCAATTTTGTTATCATTTCAAGAAAATTTTTGGGATTTTCACCATAGAAATATATGTTTTGTTCTAAAACCCTCTGCATATATGCGGGTTCGTAATGAGGAACTGGCATATAGACGCAACTCTGTCCAAATGAAGTCACGTATGCGCAAAGCGTAATTTTAAAATTGATTTATAAATGGTTAATGGATGAAATGATGTAGGATGACAATCAGTTGGAGGGAAAGAGAGCATATCACAATTGACAGTGAGGTTATGCAGGACCATGTATCCTTGGATATTGTTCGGGTATGTGGATTATTAAAATTCTTAAAAATGTAGAATATGAAAACTAACACAATATTTCTCGATATTTTAGTAAATTATTGGGATACGGATGAATATTTCTTCATGATAGATCAAATTCCACTAAGGATATAAATTGAAGACATCTACTTCATAATTGGACTCTCTCGGAAAAGGGAACCAGTTAATTTGTAGGGCAAGCCCACAGGAGGGCTTAATTTTGATGATTATATTTAGTTTTACTATGCTAAGGGTACCAAGAAGGTGGGGACAGTGATCCCAATTAGAGATTTGTGAGATTTGCACATGAAGATTATTCTTTTCACCATTGTGAGGGTAGTTGGATCAACTTCCTCACACCAGGATTCTCGAGGAAGCATGAGTTTGGTAGTGCATTGATTGACCACGCTATATGATTGGTGCACAAAATTATTTGAAAATATGAAGAAACAATTGACTTCTATCCGGTAGAGAAAAACAAATAATTTTGGCTATGGTACCATTCTCTGCACATTCTTCTTTGAGAGAGTTCCAGGGCTTCACCCCAAGATCATCTCTACCATCAGTAGCCCTCATGATCCATGGATAGCTAGGTGGGTAGACGTGATGAAGATACTGGGGGGTCGTGAGGTCCCCAGGACTACTTTTGATGATGATTTCTTCCTTTGGTGAGGAGAACAAGTCATCTCAGTAGAGGACTATCCCTATGCTGGGATGGATTTCAGTGAAGATCCAGATTCGGTTCTTTCGACCGCTGTAGTATGGGTGGTGATTAGTAAGATTGCACAATGATTTTTTTATTATATGATTTTTTTATTTTTCAAATTATATGAAAATGAAAAATGTTTTTGTTTAGCACAATATGACTTACAAATTTTATGGACCATGATGCAGACATGGGACCAGTGAGACCTGAGGGTTTCCCGAGGCATAGGCATTGCAGAAGAGAATTTGATGATGCCACAGAAGACCCATGGATAAACCTCCATGTTATACAAAGAAAATTGGAGAGTTTAACTCGGCAAGTCCCTATGGAAGCCATAGAGGATCTCCCGGAGGCTTATACGTAGAGATGAGTGGCCTGGAGTACCACGTGGATCTGGGTGTTGTTAGACTCCTATACCAATAGGTGTCATTTTTCATGATTGACTTGATGAACTATGCAATATGTTCATACCTTTTTATTGCTAAAGGTGTTCCATATTCTTAAAAAATCAAAAAATTTAAGAAATGTGAAAGAGGTTGTACCCTAAAAAGAAAAATCAAAGGGTGAAAAAAATAAAATGGTCAAAAAAGTGAAAGAAATGAACCCCAAACAAAAAAATAGACCAGAAGGTGTGCAAGTCTAAATGCCACTACTATTTCATTTCTTGTAATAAAGCAATTGTGTGTAGCTTGTCAAAACTTTTGCCACAATTTGTGAAGAGTCAAACTGTTTAAACTTGACTCATTCATTTTTCAATTTCATGTTGTAGAATAGAGAATAAGTATCTAGCCAAGCAGAGTTTTTAATCTTGAGATAAGTAGATAGGTAGAGTAAATAAATGAGCTCAACGATTTAAAGCTGAGCCCTTGGATGTAATAAGTGTAGACTTAGGTAGGCTTGCCATGTAAAAGAAAAAGAAGATTGATAAGGGTTTGCCCAGCCTAAGTGCACCCTAATAAAGAAGAGAAAATGGTAGAGTAAGGTAGATAGGGTAGGTAGATGATGTTGCAAAGTTTCATGTGATGAATGATGGTGCTAAATGTGTTTAATCCTCTACTTTCATCATCAAGTGCAAAAATGACGAACAATACATTGGTAGAATTACGGGAGTAAAGCAAAGCAAAAATCATTAACTCCCCCCTCTCACTTTCTCCCTAACAATTTTCACTAATTTCCCCAAAGTGCTAAGGAATTTGAAGATTAAAGGGGACTCAAGGCATTTCCTTGACTTTTGGAGGGACGGACTCCTCGACCCTCAATAATTGAATAAAACCTTAGTACTTGAAGTTATTCATTATTATACTTATTCATCTCTTAATCTTTTCCTAAGTAAAATCCCATTTTACTTAGGAAAATCATGCCATGTTTCATAAAAGTCCCTCAAAATTACTTGCTATTCTAAAGTGTTGAAGTTGATATAATGCAATTTGCTTGAGAAATCTCTGAGCCTCTTAGTTGTGTAAAGTATTTTGAGTTTTTTCTTTGTTTCCTTGTCATTTTAGCAATTGATTTTATTTAATAAATCCTTAGTCAAAATACCTTCTCCTCCATATATAATTCCCTTTTATAATATCCCAAAAAACCCACTTATTATGATTTTTTAACCAAAGTATTTATTCCCTATTTTGTTTAAACAAAAAACCCAATACATACTCCCTTTGGTTAAGACTTATCATTATCAACTATCCCTCGCCTCTCTATAGTAAATAAATCATATTGATTTATTTCTATATAATGAAAAATATACACAGAAAAAAGTTTAAAACATATGTTTTTTATGTTTTGAATGATTCGAAATCCTTCCGTAACCCCTGAGCCCTTCATAAACCATTGAGATTAATTAATCACTTGGATTAATTAATAATCACATCCCTCCGCCAATCAATAGCGTCCCGAAATGATTATAAATGATAAAACAATGCGTCGGGCCCGCCCATTAAATTCCCGCTAATTTCTGTTCGGATCACCTGTTGGATCGTTCCATTTCAAGATCTATGACACTCAAACATTCCGCTACCCATCCTCCATCCGAAACTTAATGCACGAAATCAAAGTGGTTTTGAAACAAGATCCGGCCACGTGTTACTTGTTCAATGGAATCGCTGCCTCCCCGTCCAAAACCACCGCCCCTCAAAAGCGGTGCGGAATTCATCGCTTACCGTCCATTCCCCATGACGTGTCCACTGCACCATGCCGACGTCATCCAATAAAATAATAAAAAATTCCGCCACCCATTGACTTTGTGAATGAAACAAAATAAGCCCGTGTTTTTCATTTTTTCTCATTCATAGTGAACGACCGGACTCCCATGCATTAAAACCCTTTGTAACCTCGTCGCAGCCACACGAAGCCTCATAACCAATTTGATCATTGGTTTACCTCCCAAAAATCATTCTAGATTCACTCCACAGACATCTCAAAATCAAATGAAACATTTTCGACCTCCCCTGCAAACCAATGCTTTCTTAACAATTTGTTTTGTTTTACAGGTGATCAGAAGACCACATCCTTGGATAAACAGTCTTAATACTAGTCATAAGACTTGTTTACTCTAAGAGTGTTATCAAATCTATTCAAACAGAGATGGAAGATAAAACATACAGCTGAAAGACAAGCAAAGGAAGCAAGATATTAAACAATTTACTGTTGAAACAGACAGTAAAAACCTAAACTACACATTGAAGGTAAAATGACACAGTAAATAATAGTTAAAGAGTATTAGTGGTTAAAGTGTATCAGGTAAAAGTCAGAGTGAAAGTTAAAATGAAGTTACAGAGCAGTCAAAGGTAAAACAGTAAAAGTAATTACAGAGACAGTAAAATGGTAAAAAGAGATGAAAATACTTTCACCAACATTGAATTTTATCTAAAGTGAAAGTAAAACAGTTAAAAGAACAAAAAAGTGAAAAGATGAAAAACACAACAAGAAGGAACATTTTTGCATAAATTTAATGTTTTAGTCATTGTTTTGTAGAAACTATTGTGATCAATCCAAGATGAATTTTACAAAACTGAAGGAGGTTTATGTTCTTAAGAGGACCATCTACAAAAATCTCTCTCACTTTTCTAACAGCTATTATGGTTTTGGAAATATTAAACAATGATGGAAAGCACTTTTTGCAGAAAATACCAGTTAAGTCATCATTTTGCAGAGAATATTGTGGTAAATAAAAAATACATCATACAAAAATGAAGGAGGTTTTTGTTCCTAAGAGACATATCTAAAAAAAAATATCTCCCTTTTTTCACAGTGATTTCAGAATGAGAGATACATGCACATCTTTAGAGGTTATTGTTCAGACTCTGTAAAACTTTGTTTTACACATATTTGTGCAGAGTATTTTGTGCATATCTGGAGAGGAATTTCGGGAAACTGAAAGAGGTTTATCTCACCAACATATTAATCTACAATAACATCTTTCACTTTTTACATATATATTACGGATTGAGAAATAAAAAGGTCTCATTGGACCCCAAATTTGCAGAATTGTTGGAGCAGAATTGCACAAAGAAAGGAAGCAGTTAGTGACTTGGATGCCTCATCATCAACTAAGAGTTGGATCAAATTCGAATTATCCTCTTTATCATCACCTATCCATACAAAATAGTGCCAAATAGATGCATTATTTTGAGTGTCCTTTACTTAAGTTCTATTTATGTAAAATAGTTGGAGAGATTTGTGAACTAATCTTGATATTTTTTCAAGATATTTTAGTTTAGAATTTGTATAAATACTTCACTCTTGGAAGTATTGGGGGTGGATTCTTCTACTTTGCTATAACATTGACTTTTGGAATAAAGTGCTTTTTGGATAAATTTCTTCGTGGCTTGCTGGATGATGAATTGAAGCTCAAGACTTTTTGCAGGATTCATGTGTCAGACTACAGTTCAATAAGTCATTTCTATCCTGTGTTTTAAGTTTTATATATGTTTACTATATCACTGTGTTTCATTTCTGAATAATTAACAAAAAAAGATTAAATCAGAAATTGCTTAAGTGTACTCTGATTTCAATTGTTATTATTCTAAATGTTTTCTTCTAAACCGGTTATAAACAATGAATTCTTAATTGCTCTTGTTTCTCTGGTTTAAGCATTTGATTACTTAGTAAAGAATTCTTAATTGCTCTTTATTGGTAATCACTCACTTTCCCTCGTTTAAACATGTTGAAATATTCTTAATTGCCTTTCATCCATTTAAAAATCCATTCCATTCACTTTAATATCTAAAATTGTTCTTTGTTTTGGCTATCTTGCCCTGCAAAGCCATCTTTGGTGTAAAAACATAATCCAGTAAAGCCATCTTTTCGACTCCATAGCCCAATGGCCTGAAATACTCAATCTTGCCCCCAGTTGGTGGATTCCACCATCAAATTCAAACAAAACCCCTGGACTTATAACTAGCCTAATATTTTCTAAGAACAAAGCTAAATTTTAAAGAGGGAGCCCTCTCTAGATACAGATTGGCTAGATTCTGTATCTGAAGGTTGGTTTGTGGTTACCTCGGACAACTTTCCTTTTCTAACAACTTCAAGGAAAATCTGAGTGATAACATAGTGGCGACCATACTGGGGAACTGAATCATTTTAATTGTTACTATTGTTTGCTTATAAGCTACAGACAGAGCCTGAAGATCAGCCAGGTAGCCTTTGAACTGCTTTTGCTCTGCAATTGCATAGTAAATAAATGTTGCTTCAGTCTATCTCTGGTCTAGATTATAAACTAAACTTTGGTTTCAAACATTCAATCAGTTTCTCTAGTTCAATAAATCTTTAATAAAATTTAAATCCAATATCTGAAACCTCTTAAAGAAATTATAGAAGTTGTTTTGAAAATTCATTAGAAAACAAAATAATCATAAAATACTCAAAGTTTGGTTTCCTGAAGAACTAAATTTTTCTTCAAAATTGTTTTATAGGTTCAGATCTAATCTATGATGGTGGACAGGGATCAGACACACAAAGGTTAAAATCATCCACCTGGCGACTCCAAATCAATTTCACAATCAAGACTCCACTGGAGGAATGAACCTCAAAGAACAATATGGAAAGATCAAGCTTTCAACTTGGATCTTAATCCAAGACATTATGTTCTTTCTCATTAAGAAATTTTTTCAATGTATATTGTATTTTATAGAAGATCTTAGATTAGTTTTTAATTATTTTCCTTTGAAGATTGTAAGTAATAATTCTCCTAATCTCTTTGAGCGGCTTTCTTATGAATCTAATGATGATCATTTTCCAATTAAGAAGCCTCAAATAATCAAGACTGATCTTACAATCCTTGTACATATCCCTGTGCCATATAAAGTTCCAGATAGATATAAGCCCCTTATTTTACCTCCTATACTCCATGATTTTCCTAAAAAATACTACAAGTATCTTCCTAGATTTGATGGAGAGAATGGTATCACTACCTAAAAACATATTCAAGATTTTGAAAATTATTTGGATTTATTTGAGATTGATGAAGATGATTTTAAAATTAGACTTTTTGCTCTTTCTTTGCAAAATAGAATAAAGAGTTGGTTCAAAAATCTGCCTAATGCTAGCATCTCAAATTTCCAGCAGTTTATCAAACTTTTCCTTGATAGATGGATAATCAAAGTTAATCATTTTGTGATCATGGAAGAATATAATCAATTAAAAAGACATTCAAATGAAACAATACAACAATTTTCTGACAGATTTAATCAAGTTTATTATTCAATGCCAGAAAATATTAGACCTCCTCGTGATTTAGCTCTTTTGCATTATCCAAGTGCCTTTGATCCAGAAATAGAATTTCGATTAAGAGAAAGAGATCCAAAAACACTTGTACAGATGCAGAACATTGCAGTTGACGTGGAAGTTAATCTCCAAATCAAACAGGAAAAGTTGAAAGCAGAAGAAGAGGAAAAGAAAAACATTACAGAGGTAAAACTCAACCTTTTGGTAAGAAAACTAGATGAAAGAACACATGAGATCACTATGAAAGATGAATTTTTTATTCAAAATCACCATGAAGAAATAGAAGAGGTTGATAGCCATGAACAAATTCCTACTAATTCCAATTATCATAGATCAGAAAATGAATTTACAAATCAATATGAGGAAGAAGAATTTGTTGATCTAATGTGTATGTTTGATGACATTCCTTCTTTTGATGATTTTCCTAAATATGATCATTATGATGATATTTATGTTCTCCAAACTCAAGCTAACTTTACAGAGCAATCAGAAGCTAGTTTGTGGGATGAAGAAACTCAATTTCAGCAGATTGAAGACAGTGATCAGCCAGTACAGATCAACCATGAGAATGAGGAAGAAAGAGCAGAAAATGTGGAAATAAGTGAAGATTCTTTACCTCTTTGTTTTGCTTCATTTCAGTTCATTAGAGACAACTATCATGCCATCAATAATCAACAATCTTTAGGAATTGTGATTGACAACAAAGAAGATAATGAAACTATTGATCAAGATTTTTCAGTTTCACAATTGCAGTTATCAGTTCCCATTGAAATAAATAATCAAATGACACAAGAAAGTTCCATACCACTATGTTTTGAACCATTTCATCTTTTAAAGGAAATGTGGTATAACATATTTAATGAAAAGGATGAGAAACTTGTTGAAGTTTATGAAGTCTCATGGAAACCTATATGCTATAGGTTGCAGCCATTTTCCCAAGTTTTTCAGGATCCGATAGCAGATATGTTGAATATTGAAGGCATTCAAAGCATTCCTCTATTAACTAAGTATGATTTTCAGAATCAAGATGATAAAGGTTTCAACAATCAAACATTACAATCAGGAAAAATATCATCGCAAATCTTATCTGAAAGTTTGCAGGGAGATAAAGACGAAAATAACATTTCAGATTCATGGCATGGAGGCCATCTAGAACAGATGTACAGTTGTTTAGATCAGTTAAACATCAGTGTATATATTTTGGAAGATCCTTTTGTACAGTTTCTAGAGTCAACAAAGGAAATCAAGTGTTTCCTTATCCTCTCATTTGTTGAAAAGTTTCTAATAGGTTGCAGAAGTACAATTTTGATAATCAACAAGAAAATGCAACAAAATCTATCAAAGTAAATAATGCTTGAATGGTTGCATTGGCTATTTCATTTTACCTAACTAGCAGTTGAACAGTAGATTGAGTAGGTAGATGAGTGCTAATAAGCTCAGAATTTTGAGCATTTTTTTTAGTTTTCAATTTTCAGCTAGTTTTTCATTAAGTTGGTTTGAAAATTTTTGTGTGTTGTTTTAGTTTCAGATTAGATTTCAGTTTGCAGAAGACAGAAGACATTTACTGGTTCACCAAGGTCAATGGATGAGGACAACTGACCTGCTGTTCTTCACTTTTCACCAGGAAAAGCCATCCCCAAGTGGAGCCAGTGTTAGACTCCTATACCAATAGGTTTAATTTTTCATGATTGACTTGATGAACTATGCAATATGTTCAAACCTTTTTCTTGTTGCAAAGGTGTTCCATATTTTCAAAAAAATCAAAAAATCAAAAAATTTAAAAATTGTAAAGAGAGCATACCGTAAAAGAAAAATCAAAGGGTGAAAGAATAAAATTGGCCAAAAAAGTAAAAGAAAATGAACCCCACCAAAAGAAAGGCCAAGGAAAGTGTGCAAGTCTAAATGCCACTACTTTTTTCTTTGATGTAATAAACAAAATTGTGTGCAACTTGTATCCTATGCCACAATTTATGGACAGTCAAACAGTTTAAGCTTGACTAGTTCATCTTTCAATTTCATGTTGTAGAATAGAGAATAAATATCTGGCAAAACAGTTTAATCTTGGCAGATAAGTAGATAGGTAGGGTGAATTAAAGGAGCTCAACAGTTTAATTTGAGCCCTTGGATGTAATAAGGTTAAAATTAGATAGATTTTCATATGTAAAAGAAAAGAAATTTGATGAGGGTTTGTCAGTTTAAGTGCACCCTAATAAAGAAGAAAAAATGGTAGGGTAGGTAGATGATGTTGTTGAATTACATGTGGTGAATGATGGCTTTAGATGGTTAAATGTTTTATTCTCATCATAAGTACAAAGGCAGAACACTACATTGGAAGAGTCTCAAAGCAAAGCAAAGCCCAAATTATTAACTTTCCCTCTCATCTTCCCCTTAATCACTGATTTCCCCAAGTACTAAGGTGTTTGAAGATTAAAGGGGCTCAAGGCATTTCCTTGACTTTTGGAGGGACCGGACCCTCGGCCCAATAATTGGAAAAGGCCTAAGTGTTTAAAAACATTCATCATCACACTCATTCACTCTAAAAAATCTTTTCCTAAGTAAAATCTCATTTTACTTAGGAAAATAATGCAATATTCCATAAAAACTCTTTTTTCATGCAAGCATAAGTTAAATACATTATTCTGATGTTTTATACTTAGCGCTTTAACTCATTTGTCATATTAACTTCTAATTTATTATTTAAATCCCTATTGAAATAACATTTTCCTATAGTATATAACTCCTTTTATATAGTAACTCAAAAACCCACTTATTATAATTTTAGTCAAAGTATTTAATCCCACATGTTTAAATAAAAACCCCCGTTATATCCCCTTTGACTAAAAAGTATCTTTAATAATACTCCGCCCCCTATGGTAAACAAATCGTTTTGATTTTATTACCATATAATAAAAAATATATGAAAAAACATTTAAACATATGTTATATATGTTTAAAACAAAAAATAAACCCGAAGTTTAATTCAAACCAAACTTCAAAGTGACCCATCTCGTGCATATTTTTCCTCCCCGACCCTATGCCGTACAAAGGGATTAATTAATCCTCACGATTAATTAAGAACCTAACTCAGCCAATCAAACTGCCCCCGATGAGATTAATTAACAAATAATCACGTTGGGCCCGCCTTGTTAAATTCCCGTCATTTCCACGTCCCAACCACCATCCGATTGACCCATTTGAGATCAACGGCTATTGTCCATATCGCTAGCCATCCACGTCCGAACGATAATGCGCGATGGCCCGGCAGTTTTCTAAACAGTGCCACGCCACGCGTCAATCATTGTATGGAATCGCTGCCCCTCAACCTAAAACCGCTCATCCTCAAAAGTGGTGCGATAGAAACCGCTTACCGCCTGCCGCTAACGACAAAACTTCCACATCGTCAAGTCAGTGCCATTTGTCCACTATTCATTCAAAGCATACCCGCCAATATCAACTGTTTACCCGTTTAAACACAAACACCCTAGTGTTGCTCATTTTCACCGATCAGCAAGAAAATCTCAGAATCTAAATACGCCACTTCAGCCCCGCAACCACCCGAGCATGGTTTACCTCCCAAAAATCATTCTAGATTCACTCCACATACCTCTCAAAATCAAATGAAACATTTTCGACCTCCCCTGCAAACCAATGCTTTCTTAACAATTTGTTTTGTTTTACAGGTGATCAGAAGACCACATCCTTGGATAAACAGTCTTAATACTAGTCATAAGACTTGTTTACTCTAAGAGTGTTATCAAATCTATTCAAACAGAGATGGAAGATAAAACATACAGTTGAAATACAAGCAAAGGAAACAGGATATTAAACAATTTACTATTGAAACAGACAATAAAAACCTAAACTACACATTGAAGGTAAAAGGACACAGTAAAGAACAGTTAAAGAGTATCAGTGGTTAAAGTGTATCAGGTAAAAGTCAGAGTGAAAGTTAAAATGAAGTTACAGAGCAGTCAAAGGTAAAACAGTAAAAGTAATTAAAGAGACAATAAAATGGTAAAAAGAGATGAAAATACTTTCACCAACATTGAAGTTTATCTAAAGTGAAAGTAAAACAGTTAAAAGAACAAAAAAGTGAAAAGATGAAAAACACAACAAGAAGGAACATTTTTGCAGAAATTTAATGTTTTAGTCATTGTTTTGCAGAAACTATTGTGATCAATCCAAGATGAATTTTGCAAAACTGAAGGAGGTTTATGTTCTTAAGAGGACCATCTACAAAAACCTCTCTCACTTTTCTAACAAATATTATGGTTTTGGAAATATTAAACAATGTTGGAAAACATGTTTTGCAGAAAATTCCAGTTAAGTCATAATTTTTCCGAGATGATTGTGGCCAATCGGAAATACATCATACAAAACTGAAGGAGGTTTTTGTTCCTAAGAGACCCATATACAAAAACCTATCTCACTTTTTTCACAGTGATTTTAGAATGTGAGATACATGCACATCTTTACAGGTTATGTTTCAGACTCTGTAAAACTCTGTTTTACACATATTTTTACAGAGCCTATTGTGCACAGCTGGAGAGGAATTTTAGGAAACTGAAAGAGGTTTATCTCACCAACATATCAATCCATAATAAAATCTTTCACTTTTTACATATATATTACGGATTGATAAATAAAAATATATCATTGGACCCCAAGTTTGCAGAATTGTTGGAGCAGAATGCACAAAGAAAGGAAGCAGTTAGTGACTTGGATGCCTCATCATCAACTAAGAGTTGGATCAAATTCGAATTATCCTATTTTTCATCACCTATCCATAAAAAATAGTGCCAAATAGATGCATTAGTTTGAGTGTCTTTTACTTAAGTTCTATTTATGTAAAATAGTTGGAGAGATTTGTGAACTAATCTTGATATTTTTTCAAGATATTTTAGTTTAGAATTTGTATAAATACTTCACTCTTGGAAGTATTGGAGGTGGATTCTTCTACTTTGCTGTAACATTGACTTTTTGGAATAAAAGTGCTTTGGAGAAATTTCTTTGTGGCTTGCTGGATGATGAATTGAAGCTCAAGACTTTTTGTAGGATTCATGTGTCAAACTACAGTTCAATAAGTCATTTCTATCCTATGTTTTAAGTTTTATATATGTTTACTATATCACTGTGTTTCATTTCTGAATAATTAACAAAAAAGTATTAAATCAGAAATTGCTTAAGTGTACTCTGATTTCAATTGTTATTATTCTAAATGTTTTCTTCTAAACCGGTTATAAACAATGAATTCTTAATTGCTCTTGTTTCTCTGGTTTAAGCATTTGATTACTTAGTAAAGAATTCTTAATTGCTCTTTATTGGTAATCACTCACTTTCCCTCGTTTAAACATGTTGAAATATTCTTAATTGCCTTTCATCCATTTAAAAATCCATTCCATTCACTTTAATATCTAAAATTGTTCTTTGTTTTGGCTATCTTGCCCTGCAAAGCCATCTTTTGTGTAAAAACTTAATCCAGTAAAGCCATCTTTTCGACTCCATAGCCCAATGGCCTGAAATATTCAATCTTGCCCTCAGTTGGCAGATTCCACCATTCAAATTCAAACAAAACCCCTGGACTTATAACTAGCCTAATATTTTCTAAGAACAAAAGCTAAATCATAAAGAGAGAGCCCTCTCTGGATACAGATTGGCTAGATATTCTCAGATTCCGAAGGTTGGCTTGTGGTTACCTCGACAACCTCTCTTTCTAACAACTTCAAGGCACCGAGTGATAAGCACCCCCACAAGTGGAACACCTACCGAGAGGTCTAAGAGAGTATGAATAATATCCATTCCAGGTATAGAGAAGACAAACCCAACCCTGCACTTGTGTATGAGCCTTAGAAATAAAGGCCACTATGGTCACCTCGTATAATAACATAGCCTGTGGGGACAGTCGCAGGACAAACCAACACACAAGGGGATGAAAATTAACCCCAAAGGGATCCAAGAACGAAACCCCCTTGAGAGTTACCTCCCAAGTGGCCCCCAAGTGATAAGCATTATTTGTATGCGTGCAAATTATGCTATATCATGCCACCTAAAATTAAGCGTGTAGTGTTTTGTCACCTCACTTAGCCCAAGGTTGACCTCGTGCTTAACCATCAAAGGCTTCCCAGACTGCACTACTAAAAATGGATTTTCACTCCCTACCGCAAGATTCTGAGATGATTTCATGGTCTTGGAGTGCTTAACTCATACTCCTACCTCCAAGACTTTAGCCTAAGCTAATTTTGGTGTACTACCAGTACAAATAAAAGACGAATCGAGTTTATTTTATTATCACCTTACTTTTAATGATTTTTGTTTACTTAAGTGGGAAGCGGCGTGAAACTGAAATGGTGGGCAGGACTCTTAGTTAGTCACGCTAATGTGGCTATATGCAATTTTTCATTTTAAATTCAATGAATGCTAGCTACGAGAGGGAAAGAGATTATCTAACACACCAATTACTAATAAGATTCACTTTTCCGTTAAGTCTTCCCGAATGAAAATTATCCCAAGAATTTTAATTAATGACCCAAAAACACACCAAAAATGAATCTGAGAAAGAGACCAAAACAATTCTCCTAAGCAAGAATGCAATGCACTCCAAAAGTGAAACAACTAGGAAAACAAAACCCAAAATAAAACACTCAAAGTAATAAAAAACGAAAGCCAATGTGGAAACAAAATATGGTAATTTCAATCAAGCTAGGGTTGTAGCACAATGGCTCCACTAGGGTCAATGTTTTACAAGGGATTAAACCGCACCCTGGAGGAAAAGAGGCCTAAACAAGATCTGAGAACATGTGATAAAGTTTGGAAAAACACTCTAAATAGAACTTGATCAGAATGGCAACTACACAATCGATCCCAACACCACCGTTTGTGACACTAATGATCATAAATAAAATGGATCACTCAACAAACAAGAATGAAAAGAGGATCAATCTCCAAATCTAAACACAAAGTATAGATGAGACCCAATCAAATGCTGAATACAGCCTACTGAAACTAATAATGTAATCAAGGAATCAATCCCAAACCTCAATCCAAGGTAACCAATGAAAAATCAAGAAGGAACTCAAGCTATGATATAAAAAGGGAGACCTTGAACAAATTGACCTAAATAGATCATATTAGCACCATAGGATGGATGATCAATGATTGGCAAGAAAACAACAATTTTGGTGGCTAACGAAAGGGATCAGGTGGTCTAAAGAGGCACTTATCCAATCAAAAGAAAACTAATAATAAGAGAAGATCTGGACAAGATCTAGAAATAAAAAAGTAAGCCTGGCCAGTATAGATCCATAAACAAAAAAATCAAACTGAAAGGGACAAGTTTGACAAGGAAAAATACTTGGGCCATGGGCTCAAACCCTGCTAGCAGCTAGCCGCGGGCATAATCTTGCTATCCAAAAGCTCATAAGCTCTTGGGCTTTGATCAGAGACTTAGAAGGCCACGACTAGAGTTCCAAAGAGGAAAATCCCTATTTCCTTACGCAATCAGTATCAAAAAATCATCAAATAAAGGTAATGACTATGTATAACAGACCACAACAGTCAAAAAAATGCAAGGAAGATCAGCAAATCATAGACGGGAGGATCTGATGAGGATCTAAGGCAAATTGGACACAGTAGTGAGTGTTCTCTCATTGAAAGCACCACTTTTGTTGCAGGAAAAATTGCAACAAGTTGTTGCCCCATAACCTAGTGTCTGTTAGATCACTAGAAAGACACAAGCACATTCAAGAAGACATTCTATAATATTCCTAAATTAGCATGCAATTAATTGGAATATTAAAATATAATTTTTCTTCTTAGTTAGGAGAATAAAAGGGTAGGGAGACACATAAATATCTTTATGCAAAATAAAACCACTTCTCATGTGAAAGTGGATCATATTTTCAGCTTAATAAAGCACCCTAAGATGTAAACAGGGGCTAGATCATGTGGACTGGGTCAACTTTGACCCAATCAACAACATTTTCATGGAGGAGTGGACATTTATGGAGGGACAACACAGTTTTCGAGGGAGATCTCATACATGGAGATAGTGCCTTTAATGAGTGGAGTTTAGGGTTAGAAAGCTCATCACTTATATAAGGAAGAGGATGGCAGCCATATTCATGATGTTATTTTTATGTATTTTGATACTTGATTATATGGTTTGTTTAGACATATAAGCTTTCTTCAGCTGTTTAGCTAAGATTGTAGTGTTGTTTACCACAGCATAGGGTGTTGCTGATTGGGAATTTCACCTCTATCCTTGGGAAGCCTCATAGGAGGAGCTGTGTACTACATTTCCACATTCAGGTTTTAGGCCAAGCGTCAGTCTCGTGGTACAACGCAGTTTCTATTGAGAGATGTGTTGAGTTGAGGGGTGCATCAGTGGAAGGTTGTATTGGGTGTTTTCTAAGCTAGTTTTGCAATAAAGGTTTCCTTCTATTGCAAGGCCAATAAGGAAGCCATTTGGGCTTTATTAACATATTTGGCATCAAGCCAAGGTGATTTTATCCCCTATAGTGCAGTTCCAGTTTAGATCTGCATTATTTTAGTGAGCTATTGCAGGGGTGAGTTCATTGCTCCATTTGGAGTGTTTTCTTTCCATTGAAGGGATCAACCCTTCTTTGAGAGAGTCTTTAGGAGTTCTTTCAGATTGACATCAGATTTAGCCACCTACTTCTATGTAATTTAGTTGCAGTGAATCTTGAGCCCTAGGGCTTTAGATCCACCATCCATATTTTGTGTATTTCTAGAAACTGTTCTTGGGTTATCTAGGAAAACTGTATGGGAGCATGGATCTTCATTTTGGCCTTGTATGAGCATGATCTTATTCGATCCATTTAGATGTATGTCCCATCTACAATATTATTCACTAAAAATGCGTTGTACTTTCTTTAGTGTTTTTTGTAGCAGTGTATTGCATGATTTGCGTGCTTTTTGGCATTGGAAGCTTCTTTTGCCTATCTTGAGGGACTCGATTCCCAAGATATTTTACTTATTTATTTCTTTTATACATAATACCATGGATCTATTTTTTGGCTCATATGTAATGCGTTAACATTTTCTTCTATTTCCATTATTGTGAGCGATACTCCTGCTTTTCCCATTTGGGAATATAATAGTGGTATCAGAGCATAATCTTGGCTCATCCTCTGAAGACATTGCATCTATGTTATCAGAGGAAGAAGAAGCTTCTCACAGGAAAGAGAAATATTATAGAAGAGAAAAAGGAAAGTCTCCATTATTTGGAGAAATGGAGGGAAAGAAGGCTTTAGCACTTATTCCCCAAACTATGCATGAGACTAAAAGAGAAATCAAGGGATTGAGGAGGGAAAGACATGGAGATCCCTCAAGAAGATTTTCACATGAAGAAAGCTCCATTTCTTCATATTATGAGTGTGAGCATTCAACCACAAAATCAGATCTACAATGCTCTACCATGCTTATGTTCATAGCAAGAGAGATGGAGGAAGCAGATGTACCAAAGGAGGAGACTCCTAGTGACTATCTTCAAGAGTATGAATCTCAATCACAGAGGTTCAGAGATCATCTAAACTTTGGAGGGTTTTTCAAGATCAAGGAGAATAGAAGACCTAGCAACCATGACAGAAGAAAAAGGTGCAAGCAACATGATTTGGGTAGATTCTTTCTATCTACTTTTGATGGGTCACCTAGATGCACAGCAAGGGCTTGGGTGAAGGAGATAAACACTTATTTGCAACAACACCAAGTTTCAGAAGATGAATCCATTAGAGTAGTAGCGCTGCATCTTGAAGGTAAGGCTTATGCCTGGTGGTTTTATGAATATTATTCATTAAATAATGCAAATATATCTACTTATGCAAGGTTCACCAGGAGGTTAGTGAAAAGTTTTGATGAGAAACATTCTGAAACATCCTTGGTTGAGCTAGCCAAGTGTAAACAAACAAAACCTTTGCATGGGTTGGAAGGATCTATAAACCCAACTCCATTTCAGAATACTATTAAGGGTGTTAAAAACTTACAGAAAACCTTGCTAGAGTCAAGATCCCCACTTCAGAAAGAGCTCTCTTCTCAAAAGGAGGACATGGAGATCTCTTTTTAAAAATAGGAGAAAAACAAAGAGTCTCTTAATGTTGAAGAGGTAGCCTCCATTCATGATGAAGGAGAAGAGAAGGCGAGAGGTAACAATGTTGTCACATCAGGAGCAGATCTAGTACCTCATGGAGAGGAAGATGGAGCAATTGCTCCCATGAGAGGAAATCTTGTACCCTTCCAAGGAATTCCATAGAATCTCACATGTGAATATCAAGGCACAATCCATGATGAGCGTGTGCCATCATTGATAGATTGTGAGACCTTGAAGATAAAAGAAGAGAATATGGAGGAGGACCAACATCATATGATTAGGATCACACACCCCTATCTATTTCATAAGGCTGATGTATATAAGAGGCAGATTGATTTGTGCAGTGAGAGCAAGGACAAAGCAGTCCACTCATATATGTAGTCTACTCTTGATATTGATGTCTCATTACATGGAGGCATTCCACCTGGGAAACTATTAGATCATGAGATGATGGGAGATGCTTCACATCTAGTTTCACCACTCATTGATCCCAAAGGGATGAGAACCTTAGGAGGACTTGACACAACACAGAGATTCTAGGGTAGGCTCAAGGAGGAGGGAGACATCCTCCCAATATCAGTATTACCCACTCTCACAAAACATCTTTCACCAAGAGAAAATGTTTCAGGGATGGATGACACCATCATGGTGCAAGGAGACCACTCAATGGCTTTGGAGAATCAGAAGATACTTCCACGTTGGGAGGAATCTTCCATATTTCATAGAGGTTATTGGCCACTCATGCTTACATTGGTCAAACTCACAATGTTTTTGATGGGTGATAGCTTTTCAAGGAAGGCTAGCCTCAAAAAACTTTCACCTTCTCTAGAGCATGAGCACCTGCAGGAGGAGCAGCAGAGGCAAGATTGCAGCATCCTAGTGTATGAATTTGGCATGGGTGATGTAAAAGAAGAAAGAAACAACATGACAGGTGCTTCACATGATAGATCAGCAGCGTTGTCATTATTGAGTATTGACCCTTATTGGAGATCCCAGCTATTAGTATAATACTCCAAGGATCTCTTTTCATGCAGAATGCTTGATGACCAATTATCTGATGGGAGATATGTAGTGGTAGATGGGGTCATCTATTTTCAGAGTAGAGTATTCTTGACTAGAGCCTCTAATATCAAGGAGAAACTACTAGATGCAGCATATGAGGGTTTTCTCTCCAAACCCACTAGTTTTATAAGAGTATATCATACTATCCTGGAGGGATTCATTTGGGAAGGCTTCAAAGAGGACATGCACCACCATATGAGGAGATTCATGGATTTTTTGGAGGATGAGGAGAGACATGAATCTTTGGTAGAGTCATCACAGCCACTTCCTTCCTCATTGGGAGTGAGAGGAGGCTCATCTATGAGCCACCTTACTAGCTTGAACCAAGTACATGGTGAAGATTGTATTTCTGTACATCATGATTCATTTACTATGTATTTGCATTTCCTTACCATTCATGTGCAGGGAATTTCTCCAAGAGGGGGCACACTTTCTTCTAGACTCCATGGCCCACTTGAGGCCATAATAAGCATTGATGATGGCCACTCCCGAGGAGATCTTGGGGAGATGATATCTTATGCAGGGTATGCTCAATTTGCACCATACACCATACACCTTCTGCAAGATTGTGAGGAGATTGGGGCAGCAAACAAGTGGTTGGGAAACCACTCATCATGCCATATTGTGATGCAGTTAGGAGTAAAACTATGTTGGTTTCACATGAGGGACCATTGTCCTTCTCCATTACTACACATGGCAGGTAGAATGACTTTGATTATGATCGCATATGTTGATTATGTTTTCATTATTGTTGGGGACATGATTGGAGGGATGACACATTGGTTGGATGTGTCCATTGGGGATGAAACTTCCCACACTTATTCATGCTCCAAGGGGAGCATGGGACATTGTATGGCTGCTACATTATATCACTTGTTTCCTTATGCAAGTAGCCATATGATTGACTTATGTATTTGGGAGGAGCCTCTCATTTGGGAGGATTTTTCTATGAATTACCATTCTGGAGGGTGATTCATTTTATATGGATGATAGCTTGCAGGATGGAGCTTCACATGGGGATGAAGGTTCCCTACATTTTTCAGATCTATCCTTGCAGTTTCTTGAGGAAAAGCAACATTTGGGAGGGGAGGATTGTAATATTCCTAAATTAGCATGCAACTAATTGGAATATTAAAATATAATTTTGCTTCTTAGTTAGGCGAATAAGAGTGTAGGGAGACCCATAAATATCTTTATGCAGAATAAAACCACTTCTCATGTGAAAGTGGATCATCTTTTTAGCTTAATAAAGCACCCTAAGGTGTAAACAGGGGCTAGAGCATGTGGACTAGGTCAACTTTGACCAAATCAACAATGTTGTCATGGAGGAGTGGACATTTATGGAGGGACAACATAGTTTTGGAGGGAGATCTCATGCATGGAGATAGTGCCTTTAATGAGTGGAGTTTAGGTTTAGAAATCTCATCACTTATATAAAGAAGAGGATGGTAGCCATATTCATGATGTTATGTTTATGTGTTTTTATACTTAAGTATATGGTTTGTTTAGACATATAATCTTTCTTTAGTTATTTAGCTAAGGTTGCATTGTTTTTTAGCACGGGGTGTTCCTGATCGAGAATCCCACCTCTATCCTTGGGAAGCCTCATAGGAAGAGCTTTGCACTACATTTCCACATTCAAGATTCAGTCCAAGCTTCGTTCTTGTGGTACAACGTAGTTTCTATTGAGAGATGCGCTGAGTTGTAGGGTGCAGTAGTGGAAGGTTGTATTTGGTGTTTTCTGAGCTAGTTTTGCAGTAAAGGAAGGTTTCCTTCTATTGGAAGGCCAATAAGGAAGCCCCTTTGGATTTATTGACATACACAACATCAGGCCAAGGTGATTTTATCCCGTACAACGTAGTTCCAGTTCAGATCGGTGCTATTTTAGTGAGTTGTTACAGGGGTGAGTTCTTTGCTCCATTTAGAGTGTTTTCTTTCCATTTAAGGGATCAACCCTTCATTGATAGAGTCTCTAGGAGGAGTTCTTTCATATCTACATCATATTCAACCACCTCCTTCTATGTGCTTTAGTTTTAGTGAATCTTCAGCCCTAGGGCTTTAGATCCACCATTCATATTTTGTGTATTTCCGGAAACCCTTCCTGGGTTATCTAGGAAAAGTGTATGCGAGCATAGATCTCCATTTTTGGCCTTGTATGAGCATGATATTATCATATCCATTTATATATATGTCCTAGCTTTATTATTAGTCACTAAAAATGCGTTGTACTTGCTTCATTGTTTTGTGTAGCTGTGTATTTCCTGATTTGGGTGCTTTTGCGCATTGGAGGCTTATTTTGCCTATCTTGAGGGACTTGATACCCAAGATCTTGTACTTATTTATTGTTGTTATACATAATACCATGGGTGTTTTTTTTGGCCCATATGTAATGTGTTAATTTTTTTTTTTATTTCCATTATTGTGAGCTATATTCCTACTTTTCCCATTTGGGAATATTACACATTCAATGTACCCAACCCATCATGATTTACAAGCATTCATGTGATCATTCAATACAATGAGAAATATGAAGCTACCTTACCTCCTCGTAGGTCAGGGACGAATCTTGAGTTCGATGCTAATCTGTTGTGCTCCACACGAGCAATCTATCTGATCTGCCTTCAATCTCAATACTTTCATACAATCACAAACATACAAAGACGACAATGGAACATGACATAAAATGATTACAAGATACAATCATGTACAGGAAGGGAACATGGATCTTCATTAATATAAAAGGTGTTGCTTCAATACCTTTCTTTCAGCTTCTCCTCTCTACAATTCGGTAGAGTTTCCCCACTAGATGAGAATATGAAGAGAACTCTCCTATAGCATGATACCTCATAAGCTCTGAAGATAATGACAAGATAAGAATGGGGTGTCAAGATCTCAATAGTAGCATGGCTCTCCAAAAATCAATCTCTCTAGAACTACAACTAGTCTGACTCTCTCAAATGGTCCAACATAAATAGGTGAATGATAGGTCCCTGGAGGATGAAGACACTAATGATGATGAGAATTTAAGGAAAATTCTAATGGATCAGTCCTCGCCAACTCAAATGGGTGAGTAATCGAGCTCATTTCCTAGGGACTTAGTGATTCTGGAAGCTTTCGTGGACTGCATGCTCCAAACTGGTGGATTAGGGCCTGATTCGCAGGCACAAGAGGACCTGGTAGTGGCTCAAGCCCCTGGGCCTTGGGCATAATCCCTATATCCTGCATCTCTAGGTTAAAACGGGCAAAACAATTCCCTCCTACTAGGGAAAAATCATCAAGCAGTGAGAGCTATGGGTTAGTGATGTATGGGTACTAAAATAGGCTGATAACAATCCATGATGAAATGATGAATGGTGATGTTTTGGATTATGATCAAGATTTGGAAGGCGACTAGGGAAGCGAGTCCTTGGCCCGATGTATCTATGATAAAAACCATGAAGCAAGAATCGGAAGATTTGATTGTGCCTAATGCGGAAAGTAGGGATTTGTGTTGGGTTGGGCATGATTATAGGACTTCTAGTGCTAACATAGATGAAGGAGATTAAGCCAAGTCATCGACTAGGCTGTAGCTATGGGAAACCTTCGAATTATGTGTTTCTTTCCGCAATGGAAATTTTACCATTTTTGGCATAGTTTCTATAGGCATGTGAGGAATGGTCAATGGTGCTATAGGAATGGTTGTGGTCGAGGTATATGGGTTGGTCTCTGTGGGAGCTTCATAATTTATGATGGGCCTCTAAATTATACACAATTTAAGGCCCATCTAACCTTTCTTAGGCACATAAAGGATACTTTAAATCTATCCTTGTACACATAGTCATGTTTTTTTAGCTTTAATATGTTCTTAGGAAGGTTTAGAGATGATTGCATATTATGTGCCTAATATTATTTATTTTTGTAGAATATTGTGACAATATTGGGCAGATTATGAAGATTTGGAGGAAGAGATAATTTAGGGAATTTATCCCTACTATAGTAGGATCAAGATTAGAGAATATATGAATGAGATATGAGGAAATTATTTCACAAATTAAGGAGCTCCAATGATTGAGAAAATATAGGAATTTGTTCCATGTCATTTAATGCAGATTCCTAGTGTTGGGAACCTTTCGAGGATAATGTTTCCCCATCAATTTGTATAAGTACCAATTCTAATTTTCCTCTAGTGACATGTATTTATTAGCATTATTGTGTTGAAAAATTTTTATTTAGCAGCTCCACTTTCATTTCTAGTAGGGATGTACTTGGATTGTGTAATATTCCAAAAGGGAGAATGCAGTAATACTAAAACACAATATAAGAACTGCATCAAAGTAAGAAATAAATCTATATACACATCAGAATGTAGGGAAATAGATAATCCATTTTATTATATTTGAGGTGAATAAGTAAGTACAACAATGCTCAAAATATTAGACAGTCAATCCACAAGGGTGGCCTAGAATGACCCTGCAATGATATGCTAAGAGGGACTGCGTAACTGATGCTCTACTGGAAGGTAAACTACGTTGTCCCTACTGCAACTGTAGGGACTGCAACTACCTGAAATATAAAAAGTCAGATCTAGGCAGAATGGGAGCTTCGATGATGCTAAAATTGTAGATTTGGGCTCAATGATGGATTCCCAAGATAACCCAGAAGGGATTTCTCAGATCTGTAAGTCTAAGAAAACCACCCTCTTAGGGCTTCACATATATGCTACTAGGAATGCATATCTGAAGCTAGATATAATAATATGATGACTACAATGATTTTCAATCAGATCTATGCAAGAAGGGCTGGCCCCTTCACTAGATTCTTGGGTTAAAAGCTTAAGATCTAGCTCCCCCAATATCCTCCACTGAAAATAGCTGCTAGATGAACAACAACTTTAGAAAATTGCGCTGTCAGAGAAGGAGTCTCATTAGCCTACTGCTAGATGTGTCAAGTTAGCTCCTGAGTGATGGAAACAATAGATCCAATGTGAGGAGGTGATCCCTCATAGGATTTCCAGCTGAAATACTGGAAACTTCCTTCCTCCAATAGATCTACAGCACTAAACTGCACAATCCTTGAAGGGAATGTTGCTACATGGAGGTAAAATCCAATGGCCTGAATGCCAGATGTAGATCTGCTACTCCTGAAAGGATGGATCTAAAGAATAAAGTGGTAGGATGAATCCTTCACTAGTTTCCTAGCTGAATGCTAGAAACAACCTCCTGAAGATGGCACCAAAGCCTGATAAGGAATGAAGACCACTCCTTTTTCCAGAGCTACTCAAAGAAAGAGGTGTGATTCCCACTTGGGAACACCTTGTGCTAAACAGCACTACAAACTCTGCTAAATAGCCCAAGTCTGCATAGAAATGTCCTAACAAATCTAGATCTAAACAGATCAAGAAATGAATAATCCAAATCATCCTTCCATTGTACCTTCACCTTCATTATATGCATGAGCCTTCCATAGCCTAGGCCTACTTGAATACTTTGCTGCACATGTGGATAAAAGTCTCCAAGGTTTACTACATTTTTGATTCATGTCCTCCATCATATTTACATGGGGTGATTACCCTCTCCATCATGTGTGCATTAAATGCACCACTTTCTCCACTATCTTATCATAAGTGCTTCATGATCTTCTTGGATGCACTATTATCTCAGTTTACCTTATCAAAGATCCTCATGATTATATATAATAAGATCCATGATCTTATTTGACTGTTTCATCCTTCATAATCTATCTCATAAATGAGACATGATCTCCATTAATGGAGCTACTCCACTACTCCATGATTCTAGATCTAGATCAAAAATATCCACATACACACATTAAAAGTGGATTTTATTCATCTTTTAGGTTTGTGTGTCCCTCCACCCTTTTATTTACTTAATTTATTAAGAAAATCAAGGACTATAATATTCCAAATATGATGTGAAAAATTGGGAATATTACAGTCCCCCCCCCAAAAAAATGTTTCTTGTCCTCAAGAAACTCCAAAATTAGAAGCAAAGCCATATATTCCCCTCCAAATGTCATCCACATAATGAAGGCTTCCTCCATTTTCTGCAATTTGTTAGGCATGTTTGGTTCCAAAGATGTCTTTCAAGAATATATAGAATGACTTCCAACTATGTGGGTAGATGTCCCCCTTCTACCATGAAGTACCAAGTGACAACCATATGATGTCCAACATCATCATTAATACATGAGATACATAAAATAAAGTGGCTCTTCCCATAAGGGAAAAGCTCCATCTCACAATACATCTCTCCATCCCATGATATATGAATTTGATTGAGCATTGATATGCTCTCATCCTTAGCCCTGTTGGCCTTGTTGGATCCAAGCATCCTTCCAATGTTATGCAAAAGAAGAAGGAAAGGAGTTATATGGGTAGACAAATATGTCAAACCATATTCTCCTAAAAGTAACCACCGGAGTAAGGCCCTTTGTTGCCGTCCTCCATCTCCTCCATGTAAGATGGACAAACCAAACTCCCCCAAAAGAAACCAAAGCAACAAGAGATCTTGCTGATTTCTCTCCTCCTCATGTGCATCATGGAGTAAAGACATACTGATTGACATGTGGAATGTCACATCAGACCAATACAAATAAACACCATTAATTCACATCATGAGAGCATCATGCCAAGCTTTACCCAATACAAAACACACAGACATAGGAGATGTCATGTGGTGGCCAAAATCTCTCAAGGGAAACCAAAATGAACATGCCTTCTTTTGCTGCATTTTATCATTGATACACAAGGCATGAATCAGAAAAATATGAGATATTGGGTGGTAACCATACTCACCCAAGAGCAACCAACACATCCATGCCTCCTTCTTCATTTCATAAGTGTTTTTCAAGGCATGGATCAAAGAAATGAGATCCTTTGGGAAGTGACAAAAATATCATGAGGGAAACCAACGTAACCAAGCTTGCTAGCCCATGTCATAAATCTACAAGTGGTCATGCAACCCCTTGCTTATCATCCTCACCCACTCATCCCAATGTGGATGATGAATGATGTGTTGCACAATCATGGTATCCTCCCTTTGTAGAATACCATCCTCCCCAAACCGATGAAGAAATTTTCACTTCATGAAATGTTGAAGTGCACCTCCAATGAGATCTCTCAATGAGATTCTCTTTTCTCCAAAAGGCCCTCCAAAACCAAAGAATTTTTGGATCTACTGTAGGTAGAATTTTCTCTTTGAGATGTGAGATGCTCATTGAGAAATGGTCATCTAGAAAGGAGAAAAGGTTCCTCATCTCAATATGTCTATCATTTGTCATATTTACCTCCATTGCTTCATGAGTGAAGCTACCTTTAGAATTCTCCGAGAATGATAGGGCTTCTTCATTTTCATAGCGACTAAGTGACAACACTGTAGATCTGCATGGTAATACATGTGTTGTCTTAAAACAAGGCACAATACTGATCTCACAACTAGTTATTGTACATAGGATCATATCCATCCCATTTTCTGAAACTCTACACTTCAACTCAAGGGGTTGAATGTAGCTCAACAATGATGAAATGGGATATTTCTTAATCTCTTCCTTGATTAGATCAAGGGTCCTCTACGCTGTGATATGTTGTTGCTCCAAATCAACATTTTTTTCTAACCTTTGGTTATGAATTGGCCCTGATGGCATGTCTTTATAAGTTCCAATAGGATTTACTAGAACAATATGTGATGAAAGTTCATGCATGCCTTGGATAAATTGATGTGTGGAAACCTCTTGCCAAAACACAAGAGTTCCTCGAACCGAGACAATAGTGCCTCCAACTGCTAGTAAGAGTGATGGCTACTCTTCTCCAAGTGTACCAGGACTGGAATCTTCCTCGTTTTCCTCATGCATCTCCTGAATCATGCATATGACTCTATGTGTCAAGAGATCAAGACTATCTTGCAAGGTTGCAAGTGTCTCTTCTTCGGATGCAAGTACTTCTGCCGTTGGTGGTGAATGTAGTGACTTCTTGTCCAGAGTGACAAGTTTCACATCCTTCTTTTCTTCCTTAGGGAATGTCACTTTGTGACACATCTCTAGTTTTCTCATATCAAATTCCTTCCTCAAATTGTGAAAGAAATCTAAATATTTAGTCACCTTTGCATGCTCCATGTGACCAAACCACCAATCATTAGCTTCATCTAAAAGATGAAGTGCTACAATTTGAACAACCTCTTCTTCAACTACAAGATGTAGCCTGAAAAATGCATCTATATCTCTCCTCCAAACCTTAACAGTGCTTGAGGAAGATCCATCAAATGTAGGCAAATAGAATATATTATGCCTCTTTCTTCTATTATTGCTATAGGATCCTCTTTCTTCTTTGACTTTGAAGAATTTTTGGAGAGTTAGCTTCTCCTTCAATGCTCTAGACTGTGCTTTGTACTCTTCAAGATATAGAATAAGAGTCTCATAAGTCTCAGGTTCATTCCTTTCTTCATTTCTACATCGTTCACCTTCTCCAAAGAAAGTGGGCATAGTGGATCTATGAGGAGATCTAGGATTCTCCGGTTTTCTTCTTTGTTGATAGGAAGTGCCTGGACCTTCCTCATCACATCTTCTTATTGGATCTTCTTTTTGTCCTTCCTTCTTCATTGGATTGACCTCCTTAGAGAGATATTGCATGGATCTAAAGAAAGGAGTGGCAGAATTATCATCCTCCATGATAGATCTCATCTATCTGCTTCTTCCTTTGATTTAAAAGATTAAGTGTCCACAAGCGGAGCCAAATATCATGCTCTGACACCAATGTAATATCCCAAAAGGGAGAATGCAGTAATACTAAAACAAAATATAAGAACTGTAGCAAAGTAAGAAATAAATCTATATACACATCAAAATGCACAGAAATAGTTGAGCCATTTTATTATATTGGAGGTGAATAAGAAATTATAGCACTGCTCAAAATATGAGACACTCAAGCCACAGGGGTGGCCTAGAATTACCCTGCAATGATATCCCAAGAGGGATGCGTAACTGCTGCTCTGCTGGAAGGTAAATTGCATTGTCCCTGTTGCAACTATAGGAACTACAACTTCATGAAATATAAAAATTCAGACCTAGGCAGAATGGGAGCTCCGTTGATGCTGAAATTGTAGATCTGGGCTCAATGATGGATTCCCAAGATAACCCAGAAGGGATTTCTCAGATCTGTAAGTCTAAGAAAACCACCCTCTTAGGGCTTCACATATATGCTGCTAGGAATGCAGATCTGAAGCTAGATCTGATGATATGATGACTATAATGATGTGCAATCATATATATGCAAGAAGGGTTGACCCCTTCACTAGATTCTTGGGCTAAAAGCTCAAGATCTAGCTCCCCCAATCTCCTCCACTGAAAATAGTTGCTGGATGAACAACAGCTTTAGAAAACTACGTTGTCAGAGAGGGAGGCTCATTAGCCTACTGCTAGACAGGGAAAATTTTAAGGATGGAAAATTATTTTGAAGTTTTAAAAATTGGCAAATCTCACTAGTCCCTAATGTGAAAAACATAAAATCTTTATTGATGTCTTTGTAAAATTATTCAAATTTATAATGATATTATATATATTTCTATATAATGTTGGCAATTTTTAAGGTAAATTAATTTTATATTGTAAAATTTGGGCGAATCACTTTTATAAAAAATTGGAAATTGGCGAATCATTTTTTTGGAAGAAACATGGAAAATTAGCCCACCTGCGAATATTAGCCCCTAAAATTTTCTATGCTGCTAGATGTGTCAAATTAGCTCCTGAGTGATGGAAACAATAGATCCAATTTGAGGAGGTGATCCCTCACAATGTTTGCAGCTGAAATACTGGAAACTTCCTTCCTCCAATAGATCTACAGGACTGAACTGCACAATCCTTGAAGGGACTGCTACTACATGGAGGTAAAACCCAATGGCCTGAATGTCAGATGTAGATCTGCTACTCCTGAAAGGCTGGATCTAAAGAACAAAGTGGTAGGATGAATCCTCCACTGGTTTCCTAGCTGAATGCTAGAAACAACCTCTTGAAGATGGCACCAATGCCTGATAAGGAATGAAGAACACTCCTTTTTCCAGAGCTACTCAAAGAAAGAGGTGGGATTCCTTCTCGGGAACACCCTATGCTAAACAGCACTGCAAACTCTGCTAAACAACCCAAGTCTACATAGAAATGTCCTAAGACAAATCTAGATCTAAACAGATCAAGAAATGAATAATCTAAATCATCATTCCACTGTGTCTTCACCTTCATTATATTCATGAGCCTTCCATAGCCTATGCCTACTCCAATACTATGTTGTACATGTGGAGAAAAGTCTCCAAGGTTGACTGTGGTGTTGATCCATGTCCTCCATCATGTTCACATGGGGTGATTACCTTCTCCATCATGTGTGCATTAAATGCACCACTTTCTCCACTATCTTATCATAAGTGCTTCATGATCTTCTTGGATGCCCTATGATCTCAGGTGAACTTATCAAATATCCTCATGATTTTATATAATAAGGATATTTTATATCCATGATCTTATTTGACTATTTCATCCTCCATAATCTATCTCATGAGTGAGACATGATCTCCATTAATGGAGCTTCTCCACTACTCCATGATTCTAGATCTAGAACTAAAATATCCACATACACACATTAAAAGTGGATTTTATTCATCTTTAAGGTTTGTCGGTCCCTCCACCCTTTTATTTACTTAATTTATTAAGAAAATCAAGGACTCTAATATTCCAAATATGATGTGAAAATTTGGGAATATTACAGATTGATTCAAATAATGAATTTTAGTGCCATTTTTAGCTTGTAAAGCTTGGTTTCATTCATAGGAATCTTAGTATCCTTGGGCTTGTCCATCCCAAGAGCCTTAGAGCCATTTTGTATAATTTTATTTTCTTCTTTCCACTTTGTATTCACATGTATCTCTTATTCTTGTTTTTCCTATTTCTTCATTCAACATTGATGCTTCCTTTGCTATAGGATTGGGTTAAATGATTGAAGTGATTTATTTTGTAGGATATTCATAGAGTAATAAGCATGATGCATCCTTATAAAATATTTGAAAAATTGTATTCATCATTGAGCTACTTGGATTGGTTTACTAGTTCAAAATCTAGAATTTCTGGAAGTTCCTTGTAGCAAAATGGTAGTAATTTTATACTATTTTTTTGAAAGTGTTAATGAGATTCGTTTAAGTTGATTCCACTTATATTGGGTCACAAAAAAATTCAAGTTATTAAAAAATTTACCCCATGGAATTTTCACTTTATTAGGTTAGAAATTTGGTAGGTTAACTAACTCACTAGTTCTTGAATTTCCAGTTTTTGGACTAGTAATTTTCCGCTATTTTTTAGCATGTTTTAAAAGGGGTATTTTGGAGTGATTCCACTTGGAATTGAGACCTATGAAATAATACTTAATAAAATAAATTCCCGCCCCATTTTTGTTTTATTTACTTGGGAATTCAGCAATTTATCTCCTCTTCTGGAAAAACAAGGCCTCGTGTAGAACCTCTTGTAGCACTCATGTAGCACTCCTGTATGTAATATTCCTAATTAGCCCAAGCTAATAGGAATATACTATTTTTTTTTCATTTTCTTGTTGCAAGAATAAGATTGTAAAGGAGGATAAATTAAACTCCTAAAACAACAAAATAAATCAATGCCCATGTGAACAAGGCTAAATATGGGCTGCCTTAATAAAACTCCCTCATGTGTGAAAGGGATTGTGACAATTGACTGGGTCAACATGACCAAATCCACAGCACTGTCCAGATGCATTGTACCACCTAGATGCACAACGCAGATCTAGTTGGAGGTTTCAAATGTGAAAGGAGATAAACCTTTGAGATGGTTTAGGGTTTTGCAAGGCTTTCATCCTATAAATGAAAAAGGAGACCAGCAGGAGAAGGGTTGTTAAAAATATTGTATTGAAAATATTTTTTTGTTTAGACACTTCTCATTCTCTCGCTATTTAGCTGAGAATAGTGTTTTTTAGCACTGGGTGTTCCTGATCGGGAATCCCACCTCTTTCCTTGAGAGGCCTCTTGGAAGAGTCTTGCATCTCTTGTCCACTATCAGGAATTTGGCCAAGCTTCTTCTTCCAAATACAACTCAAATCCTGCTGAGGGTTTGGTTTTCCTTCTCAGCAGCAACAAGTGGAGGCTAGATCTATTCAGATCTAGGCCATACTAGTGCCTCTTTTCAGTGGGAAAGCCTTCTATCCCATTGGCAAGAGTGTATTAGCTGATTGGAGCTCCAGATCCATACCTTGGCATCAGGCCAAACTCTACATCAAGCCTACAATGCAGTTTATATCCCTGTACTGCATTATTTTTCAAGTGAGAAGTTGCAGGGTGTTTGGAAACTATTTGGAGGAGAGATCTCTGGTGTAAAGGAGCCTTCCTTACACTGTGGTGATCCATGGATTAGCCACCTAATCCATGTATGTTTCAGATATGATCTATTCATTGATCTATTTACTTCATAATTTCTGAATCATTCTGTAGATCTACTGCAGTAGATCTCAGATCTACTCTTTGTGCTTCATGTATTGCGGGAAACCCCAAGGGGTATGTAAAATAGGGACAATCTAGTGTACAGATCTAATATAGATCTAATATTTTGTACACAGATTTGTCCTAGATCTAATTTTTTACCTAAAACTACTGTTTACTCATAGAAATAACGTTGTTAAGGTTTTTACAATGAAATACATTGTTGTAGCACCTCTTTAGAGGGTTTTTCTTCATGAAAGTCTCCATATTTCTCTTTTACACTGAATGGGCCAAATTGTAAATATGATTTATCATTGTATAAGATATTTTTGAGCTATCATATTGGTCTCTTGCCACTGCTATCTAAAAATGCATCATTTTCTAGGCAGTGTTCTTTTGTATTGTTGCAGTCCCTTCTTTGGGTAGTTTTGAAGCCATACTGGGTGTGGGAGATATGTTTAACCCACCTAGTTTGATTTTTTTCTGATATCATCTTGGATTTGGGTCTTATATTATCATATCTAAGGGATCCAAGGGCTGATTTCAAGATTTGTAGCATCCATTCCTAAAAAATGCATTTTTCATGCATGCCTTACTAGTAGTCCCAATTTTGGGATATTACAGTGGTATCAGAGCATCTATCTTGGCACAGCCTGTGCTTTGCTTAATGAAGATCCAATATGTATTTTCATGGAAGGAAAATACTGATGAAGAAGTGTGGTTACACCGAAGACAGAGAAGTAAAGGGTCCAAGCCCTTTATCTGGGAGTTTGCAGAGAGAAGAGTTCTCAAAAACTCTTTCTCAAGATATGCATGAACTGGAGGAAGAAATATAGGGGATGAAGAGGGAAAGACATGTAGATACATCAGGATGATTCTTACATGAAGAAAGACCCATTAATTCCTACCATGTGTGTGAGCATTCATCTGCACAACCTGATTTGCAACGTTGGAACATGCCTACTTTCTTGTCAAAGAAAGGAGGAAAAGGAGGAACACCAAAGGAGGAGTCTCTTGGTGATTATCTCCAATAATATGAGTCTCTATTAGAGATATTCAAAGAGCATCTCAGTTTCCCAGAGTTTTGTCAACTCAAAGAAGTAAGATCCAACACCTACAGTAGAAGAAGAGGGTGCCTTCAGCACACTTTGGGTAGATTCTCTCTACCTACTTTTGATGGATCACCTAAAGACTCAGCCAAGTCTTGGGTAAGGAAGCTTGACACCTACTTTCAGTTGCATCAAGTGTCAGAAGAATTTAATATTCCTACTTATCCCAAGCTAGGAGGAATATACAATTTTGTTTCATTTTCTATTGATTGGATAAATGAATAAAGGAGGACATGTAAAACTCCTGAAAATAATGAATAAATCAATGCCCATGTGAGAAAAGACAAATCTGGGCCATGTAAAATAAACACTTGTAGGTGTGAATGGGTTTGAGCTATGAGACTGGGTCAACCTTGACCAAATCCACAGTGCAGTCTAGATGCAATGTACCTCATGGATGCACAACGCAGTTCTAGATGGAGGCTCCACATGTGAAAGGAGCTAACTCATTGAAGTGGTTTAGGGTTTGACAAGGCTTTTATCTTATAAAAGGAAGAGGAGAACAACATGAAGGGGTTGTTGATGATAATCATTTTCTGCATATATTGTCTAGTTAGACATATAACATTCTCTAGTTGTTTAGCTGAGAATATTGTTGTTTAGCATTGTGTGTTCCTGAGCCGGAATCCCATCTCCTTCCTAGAGCAGCTCTTGGAGGAGCCTTGTTTGTCTTGTACACTATCTGGCATTTGGCCAAGCTTCATATTGCACCTACATCACTGATCCTGTTTAGGATTGGTTTGTCCTTGTTCACTGCAGCAAGTGGAGGATAGATCTCCTCATATCTATGCATCTCTAGCACCCCTTTTCACTAGGAAATTCTTATATCCCTTTGACAAGAGTGTTCTAGATCCTTGGAGCTTTAGATCCACATCCTAGCATCAGGCCAAAGCATACTCAAAGCCTACAACACAGTTCCTTTTGTAGTACTGTGTTATTTTCAAGAGTAGAATTGCAGGGAGTTTTATCTACACTTCGGAGGAGAGATCTCTGGTGATAGGATTCTTCCTCTCACTGTGGTGATCCATGGATTGGGCATCCAATCCATTTTTTTTTCAGATCTGATCTTCTATTCTATTATATGCTTCAGATATTTCTGAATATTACTGTAGATCTGCAACTTTAGATCTCATATCTACTCTTGTACTTTCATGTTTTGCACAAAACCCCAAGGGGAATGTATAGATGAGATTTTCTTGTATACAAATATGAAAGAGATCTATATTTTTGTATATAGATCTGCTCTAGATTTGAGTTGTAACATAATGCTGCTTCAACCAATGAAAATAACGCTGTCAAGCTTATTCATATATTTCTTATGGTTGTAGCACCTCATTTCTGAGGGTTTCTTCTTGTAAATCCTTCTCCTTTCCGTTATACATTGCATAAGTTGTTGTGTAGATATATTTTGCTGATGTATAGCTGAAATATGAGCCTCAATATTGATCTCCTACAAATATTGGGCTGACTTCATTATTTTCCAGCAGTGTTGTTTTTGTATTACTGCAATCCCTTCTTTGGGCATTTTCTAGCTGTACTAGGTGTGGGGAGACCTGTTTAACCCACCTAGAAGGATTTGGTTTTGAATCCCTCTTGGATTAAGGTCTTAGGTTTTCATATCTAAGGGATCCAAGTCCTGGTTTCCAATCCTGTAGCATACATTCCTGAAAAATGCATTTTTCAGGGATGCCTTGCTAGCAGTCTCGATTTTGGGATATTACAAAGAAGAAGCCTTGAGAGTAGCAACACTGCATCTTCAAGGAAAGGCTTATGCTTGGTGGATATTTTAGTCCTCTTCCTTAAAATGGATAAACATCTCTTCTTATGCAAGGTTCACTAGGGGACTAGTGACAAGATTTGATGTGAGACATTCTACGACTTCTTGGGGAGAGAAAATCAAGCCCAAGAAATCTGCATCTTTGCATAAGTTAGAAGATTCCATGGAGCCAAATCTACTCCTAAACATTGTTGAGGGGTTTGAGGATCTGCTACACAATTTTCCAGAGGTAAAGGCCCCACTATAGCAAGATTTATTTTCTCAAAGAGAAGACATGAGGATTCCTTCTTCACTAAGAGATCAAGACAAATGATCTCTTGATGATGAAGAATTCTCCATTGATGAGGAGAAAGGAGGGAAAGAGCAGAGAAGATCCTCCAGCGCTATGCTAGTAGGAGGAGATCTATTTTAATTTGGAGATGGAGATGAAGCAATGGCTTCCACTAGAGGGGTTCTTTCACCTTTGCAAGGAATTCCTAAGGACCTTCCACATGGAGGACATGAGCAGCATGTGTCTTTGCTAAAAGACAATGAGATAGAACAAAGGAGGGATCGCATGGCTGATCCACTATCAGAATATGGGGAAAATGTTCCAATCAGAGGCACTCTTACACCACTAAGAGGGGTCTCCAAGTTTCATAAGACTTCCACACAAAATTTAGAGGTGAACTTGCACTGTGGAAGCAAGGGAATGTTGATCCCATCTGATAAACATGGGAGGATGAACCATGAGGCATCACTGTCTTATGAAAAACCACCTGGGAGACCACCTGATTCAGATTTGGTGAAAGGTGTCCCACATCTTGATGCTCCACTCATGAGTCGAAGAAGTATTGGAGCATTAGAAGACACGGCTACAACGCTAGGAGGCTTGGGTAAGCTCAAGGAGAAGGGATATCTTATTCCCTTATCATCATCACCAACTCTCCTATCTGGATCTGCACTCTGGGAGGAGAAGAATGGAAGGATCGGCCTTCCAACACACACTGGTTTCATGGGGAATGCCAAGGAGAAGATAAGAAATATGACAGAAAATCCTGTGGATGTATCATCAGCACTGTCATTGTTGAGCAGTGTAGATCTGTATTGGAAATCTCAACTGCTTGTAGAGTATTCCAAATATCTTCACACATGTATGGTACTAGATTATGTTCTGCAAGAAGAGGGATAATTAGTCCAAGGAGGGGTCATCTATCATCATGGTAGAGTCTTCTTATCTAGAGCTTCCAAGCTCAAGCAGAAGATACTACAAGGAGCACACAAAGAGTTCTTTTTCAACCATATGCAGTCAATGAAGATCTACACTCTAATCATGAGGAGCTTTGATTGGGAAGGTTTGAGAGAGGAACTACATCAGCACTTTCAAGAGTGCATGAGCTATGTGGAGTTGGGGCAGCCAAGGGACTCTATGCAAGAGTCATTTCAGCCATCTCTCCCTTCTTTTGGAAGAGGAGAAATGTCCATGCACAACTCCATGTGTATGAGTAACTTTGATGGTAAAGAATATGTTCATGTAAAGCAAGTTTATTTTTCTGATTGTACATGTTCTTTTACCATTTGTATGTATGCCATGACTCCTAAAAGGAGCAATATATCATGTAAATCTCATGGCAATTGTTGGGCCACTAAAAATTATGAATTTGGCCACTCCCTTAATGTGCAAAGGGGGATTTATTTTCATGATGGGTACTTCCCAAAGGCACCAAATATATCTCACATTTTCTGAAATAGTGAGATGACTTGGGCAGCAAGTAAGTGGTGGGAAAACCACTTAACACATTTTGGTTTGATGCAAGCAGGGGATGCTCTGCGCTGGTTCCACATGTGGGACTATGATCCACCTCCATGTACACACATTTCTATTTGTTTGTACATTGTTTTGATCCCATATATTGATGATGTACTTGTTCTTTTTATGGGGATGTATGGAGGAAGGAGGGAAGGCATGCATGTGCCCTATGGGATGACTACACTCCCTGTACTTTCTATCTTATATTTCAGGGAGCGCATTGGGCAAACCATGGTTGTTTCAGGTGATTCATTGATTCCTTATGGGAGGAGTTGTTTTCATCTCATAAGAACATTGTGGGAACAAGTCATGGATGGATGGTTTGTGTTGAGTCTCAAATCTGCATCTTTTCCATACACTTTTCTATACCTTTTTCACCCACCTGAACCTCCCAAATTGTCAATATCATTGTATATTAATTGCAAAAGAGCATCTAACATGGTTTTTAATTATATTTTTGTGTCTGCTGTTTGATTTAGATTTTGCTCATCTAGCTGTGGAATCTTGCCACTTTCCGCAGCTGCTGCAACTTTCCGCAGCCGTTTTGTGAAACTCTATGTTACAGGTGTCTACAGGAAAAACGAGCCACATGGGCAAGTCTGAAATGATGTGGACATGGATCGTGTCCTATTGGCTCGAGAAAATTCATCTAAAGAGGCTACGGTCAAAGGTGTCCAAATGGAAGTCAACCGTAGAGTCCCACTGTGACAGGACTCTGTTTCGTGTCACGTGAAGGTTCATATGGCCGTTTCTGAGTTGCGGAGGACAAATCAACATCTGTACACGGCTCCATAGCCGAATTCAAACATCCACTCCTCATAGATTTACTCTTCAATACGGCCATGATCCTAGATCTGTGGACGTAATGGTCTACGTGTTCTCCATCAACATAAACTTTAGGAATCAGTTATATTTCTTTTGTTATAAATAACGCGTTTGTATACGCATATTAGATTAGTCTCGATTAGTCTGGAGATAGCTCTGTAATGTAATTACGTTTCCACTGTGCCGTAACATCACCTTTCTGTTATGACTGTATTTTAATACATAAGAAGACTTTGTTTCCAAGCGTAATTCAGACTTGAAGGCTGTTGCCAAGGCTGGTGTAGAGGGCCCTTGCACTTTCCAAGGTTCTGTGCATTATTGTATAGTTCTTGTTTTATTTCTTTAAAACTCATTGTGCCATAATTCATTCACATGTTTATACATTGCATATTTCATGGTATATATGCTTCATTTCTGTTTATAATCTTTCATGCTTTCCATTTTACTTCTGTCTTTCATGTTTTATGTTATTGATAACTGATCAGTGTTCTTGTTTCAGGTTATAAATAGGCAGCCCGGGCATTTGCATAACTTTTTGACTAATGACATGGAATTAACATTGTTCTACTGCTAATTTGTTTTTCTTAGTTTCTGTTTAATTTCAGTACTGCTTTGTTTAATTCAGTTTTGCTCATTTGCTTCAGTAGTTAAATTTAGATATATTAAACTGCTCATAACATCTTCAGTTGCCTCCGAAAGCCACAGCTGGATTGATGGTGAGAGATTTTATTATGAAATGTGTAGTTTGATATTAGTTTCCTTTCTGCAAGTTAGAAATATTAAATTGTGCATGACATCTTCAGTTACCTCCGAAAGCCACAGCTGGACTGATGGTGAGGGATTGAATTATGAATGTGTAGTTTGATATCAGTTTCCTTTCTGCAAGTTAGAAATATTAAATTGTGCATGACATATTCAGTTACCTCCGAAAGCCACAGCTGGACTGATGGTGAGGGATTGAATTATGAATGTGTGGTTTGATATTAGTTTACTTTCTGCAAGTTAGATATCACTTACTCAAGTTGTTTATGGTTACTTCCGAAAATCATAGCTGGACTAATGATGAGGGATCAAAAGACAAGTTGATGTAATTTGATTTAGATTTACTCTGTTGCAATTTTGGATTTCTTTAAGCATAGTTTCTTTTGTGTTTAGACAACAGCAATAATATTTTGGTTTTCATGCTCAATAGTTCACTGTTTTGATTTATTAGACTAGCAGCACCTTTTCATTTCAGCAGCACATTTTCATTTCCTTTCAAGTTTTGTCATTGTATGTTTCAAATTCCTTTTTAAGTTTCAAGTTGGTAAATCCTTATAGAGGATATCATTTCCTTGAACAAACATAACCATACTTGTTTTTATTTTAGAATTTTCATCTCACCTTAGAAAACCAAAAACGACAAAAAGTTAAGAAATAGGTTATCTTGCACATATAGTGCGCTGCACTTCATCAGCTTACGAATCCTGGATTGATAAATTAATGTAGCAATTTAGGACACACTAAATTGACCAAACATTTTGGCGCCGTTGCTGGGGAAGTGTAACTAGGTAGCCAATTTCTTAAAAAAAGAAGAGAAAAACACAAAATAATAAAAGAAGGGAAAACTTGATAACTTCTTGAAGTATGCTCTCCTCTTGCACCTAGTGTGATCGGGAGGATCAGAAAAGAGAGTTATTGGTTTAGTAATTTCTTAAGTATGCTCTTTTCTTGCACCTAGTGTGACCTGGAAGATCAGAAAGAGAATTATTAGCCCAACTTTAAAAAAAAATAAAAAAAAATGACATGCATAGAGCAAGAGATTCTAGGGGAAGGTTTATAGCTAAAGCCAAGAGTTCGATTTTCACAACTCCATCTTCTCCAAGGCATAGACCAGATTCACCACCATCTACCCCTAGCCTTAAGATTTTTGGAATTTAAGGAGCAGTTGAATTAGAGGATTCTCCTATACCACCTACCAAATCTCATTTAGAAAAGGAAGAGACTCCCTCTCATCCTCCCTTGATAGAAGAATCAGAGGACTTTAAGGACTCTAAAGAAACTATCATGGCAGAGGAAATAATAGATGGATTTGGAGGTAGAGGTAGAGGTAGAGGAGGAGGAAACAATGGAGACAACAATGGTGAAGGTAATAATGGAAGAAATAGGGAAGGATACAACTTGTTTGGATTCCCTATAGTTGATGAGGAAACTCATACAACAATGAAAAACGTCTCACCATCTATCCTCCCCAACTTTTATGGATTGCGAAGTGAGGATCCTGAAACATTTCTGTTTGAGTTTGAAGTCGTGTGCCGAACCTATGACTATATGGAAGACTCTCAAAAACTCAAACCGTTTCCTTCAACATTGAAGGGAGCTGCTTTGAAATGGTTCATGGGATTAGCCACTCAATCTATTAGGACTTGGAATGATATGAAACAAACATTTTTGGATAGATACTTGGACTATTGTATGCCCACCAATCACAAGGATGAGGTATTCAAAATGATGCAAAAAGAATATGAAAATTTGGAAGACTTACTTGAAAGATTTCAATACAACTTGAAAAGAGCAAAGATGAGCAACTTAGATGATGAAACCTTGAAAGCCCTCATATTAAAAGCCATTAGAGATGAATGGATAGATATTTTAAACATGATGGGAAAGGAGACATTTCTCAACTTCCACTTCGTGACATAACAGAACTATGTGTCCATCTCTCAAGAGGAAAATCTAAAACAGGAAAAGGGCCTAGGGATCCTTCTCTTATCAGGGCTAACAAATATGCAACTGGATCAGTAAGTAGGGAAGAGATTGGCAATATGCTTGATGAATTCAAAACTGATATCTTAGGGAGCCTTAGTGAACAACTAGACACCCTTAAGATCCAAAACAAGCAGAAAGCAGAAACAGATGCTCTAGCCATCTTTTGTCCGAAATGTAGGAAGAAACATGCTTTAAGGGAATGTCCCTTGGATGAAAAATTTGTAGAAACATGTATGATTTGTTCAGAGAATCATGAGACCAAGGATTGTCCTTCAATTCCCGGACTCAAAGCTGTCTTTCAAGAAGATCCAAATTCAGTAGAATCTCTCTGTTTTGTTGCAAGAAGACCTTGGCAGGGGCAACAAACTCAAGGGTTTAACAACCCTATGAATCTTCAAACCCCACCAAATTGGAATCCTTGGCAACAACCTTGGCCCCAACATCAAAATCCATATCAACCATGGGTACAAGGAATGCAAAATCCTTATGGGAGATTTGCTCAATTTTATCAATATCCTCCATCTTTTCAAAATCAACAAGCTCCACAACTTCCAAACCCAAATCCACAACTTTCATTGCCATTTCCACAACAACAACCTTCTCAACAAAATCCAAATCCTTAACTCATGCTCCCATACCAAAAAAAGACAAATCAACTTCCAGCTCAGCCATTGCCAAATCCTAATAATAAAAATCCTCAGAATACTTACATGGTAGAAGGACAACAATTTCCTACCTATATGATTGTTCCTCTCAATGATGTACAACTCAGATCTGGTAGAGTTTTAGAAAAACCTTCTATAGATATTCAAGAGCAAGATACCTTTGAGGAGGATTCTCTTCAAGTCAATAAGGGTTATGAGGAAGCATCTCTTCAAAATCCAAGCATTCAAAAAGAAAAAGAAAAGTTAACCTCCACAACTCCTATAGTTGAGCAACCAACATCTTCATCTACACCTCCTTTTCCTGAAAGACTACAAATTGACAAGGGGGTGGAAAAACAAATTTTGTTGCCTAACTATGACTTTCTAGATGAATTGAAGAATGTTTGTATCAAGATTCCCTTGCTACAAGCCATTCGAGAAATTCCTATTCTAGCAAAAACCATAAGGAGTTGAGTTTCAAAAGACCGGGAAGGAGACTAAAAGATCGCTAAACACCATGTTGAAGCACACACATGGTGTATGAGGAAGAATAACACACACACAAGAGAAACACACAATGAAGGATAAGCGTGAGGCTTTCTTATTTTCCATTATACAAAGATGTACATTTATAGTACAATGGTATGACTCTTGGTTTCATATTCCAAGGTCACTTGGACTCCATTGTGACTTTTCGCATTCCACACCTACCCATGTAGGATTAGGTGTTCCAACATCCCCCCTTAATCCGAAGGGGTATGTGTGAGTCCAAGAAAAGAGTTGTAATACAAATATGCAAAGTATACATGGCATCACTTGGCTGAATCAACTCTCTGAAATGTTGGAAAAAAAAGAGGTGGTTTTAGGATGACCACAAACACCGGAACGCAAAACTTGTTGCAGTTCCCGGAACTCTTCCAAAACTGGCAAGAAGCTGAAAGCTTCTGCTAGAGGAATTGTCCCTCATAAAAAAGGGAGACCTTCAACCTAAAATAAGGGAGTTCTACTACCTGTGGTGGTTTTAGGTTGTCCACCAACCAAAGATGATGGTTTTAGGTTATCCACCAACCGAAAATGATGGTTTTAGGTTATCCACCAACCAAAGATGATGGTTTTAGGTTATCCACCAACCAAAAATGATGGTTTTAGGTTATCCACCAACCGAAGGTATGCTCATGGGCATCCATATCTCTGGCTACATCTCTGAATCCAGAATGACGAATTGTGGCTCAGGCTCGCTTGAACTGCTGGCTACAACTCTGAACATGAAATGAGAGATTGTGGCTCAGGCTCGCTTGATCTGTCGTCGAAGCTTGTACATGACCACCATTTTCCCCCCTGTCATGGACAAGGTGAGATGATGGCGAAAACTCAACTGCAAGTTTGCTCAATATCCGTGAACAAGTTCTAACATGTGTCGTAAACATCTTCTTGGTTGCTGATGCCCATTGCCAAGAAGCGATCCATCCAAGATGAATCTTGGTTCTTGCAGGAGGCTTGTTTCTGAAGCATCTGTCTGAAGAATGGGTGTGCCGACCACAATGCTTGCATGGATGAAGATCAAAACAATGATCTTTCATATGGCCAACTCGATCACAGTGTTGGCATTTCTCAATCTGTTGTGGAAGTGGAACAGGATCTGGAACAGCTGCAGGTGAACTGTCATACAGGAATCCGGCACTCTGAAATATGATGGGCTTGGTGTAGTCTGGAATATGAAAGGACACATCCTTTTCATATCCAAGACCAGTTCGGTGCTTGTTGTGGACAAGCTCTTCCCAAGGTCTGATGATGGGCTTGAGAAGTGCAGGTTGAACTGCTGCATCTGCATGTACATCTGCTCTAGTACAAGGAACTAAATGTGAATCAACTGAAACTTTGTCTTCTTTCTTCTGATGAGAGTCCTTCACAATGTTCTGAACAGAAACAGGTTCAGAATGGTGACTCTTTTGCTGAAGTTCTTCTTGTTGGAGCTGAGATTCCAACTGCAAAAACTCGATCTTTTCATGTGCATCTAGCAAACAACTGTGAATGTTACAAAGAGCACTCTTGCTCATTTTTATCACATCATCAACATTTGAATGAATGAGGTCACTCAACAACACTAATGCCTCATTGATTTTGGCCATTTTCAACAATTTAGGCTCAAAAATGAATGAAAGGGTGTCGGCTTCAACCGAAAATGCACCCGTTTACAATGTGATTTCTTTCAAACAAATACAAATGACTCCAGAAATTCTCAAAGTACAAAATGTGCTCCTCAAATGATGGAGGGCAATCAATAATCCAACAACTCAAATACACTTCAAATCTTGAATGAAGATGCAAATTCCACTCAAAATACAATGTTAGTTCAATACAAAATCCCTGCAAAATATGTGCAGCTGAAACACTAGTGCAAGGGGCCTTTAAAGAAGCTGAAATTTCCTTCAAAGCGCTGTTCAAATGATGGCAAACTTGTCTTCTCATGTAAAAATCTTCAAAAAATCACTCTCATGTAAAAAATCACACAATGTAAAATTTCACTTTCTTCTTCTATATGTAAAGTCCATGTCATTTCTTCAATTCTGCTCACATATCATTCCTCTTTTTCTGCTGTTCAAATCTTCTCTCTCCTCTCTCTCTGCGGTTTTTTTTTTTTTAATTAAAAATTAATTAAAAAAAATTGGGAATAATTAAAAATAAGGGAAAGGGGATTACTTAATGGGGGAGAGGGGAATTTAAAATTAGGGAATGGAGGGTATTTTATGAAAGGGAATGGGATTTATTTAAAAGGGGATTATTAAAAAATGGAAAGGGGAATTAAATTAATGGGAATTAGGAACTATTGAAAATGGAAGAGGGAGATTTAATTTAGTTTTAAAAGTCGAATTTGAAAAGGAGAAGTGGGAGAATTAAAAAGGAGGGGGGGGCTATTATATAGGAAATGAAATCATTTAAATAGGAGAGGGAAGTTTAATTAAATTTTAGAGGTCGAATTTAAAAGAGTGGGAGGCAAATTTATTACGTGGAGGAGGTATCATATGGGGAGGGTGGCGTATATTAAAAATAAATTTAAAAAGGGAGGGATTATTATGTTAAATGGGAGTGGAGGTAATTTTATTTAGTTTGAAAAGTCGAATTTGAAATGGAGAGGGGCGGAAAATGTAAATGGAGCGGTGTGAAGGCGTTTGAGGGAGCGTTGTTGGAGAGTGAGGCCGGAAGGGAGAGCGATGGGCGAGCTATAGGTGAGAGCTCGCAGGTCGCAGGCGAGTGTGGGCGGTGTTTGTAAATAGGATTAACGTATTTAAAAATTGAAAAAAAAAATTTAAAGAGCGTTTCAAATGTGTGAGGGGGCGTGCATCAGCCGTGAGGGAGGGGGTGAGTTTATTTTGAGCGTATAACGCAGAGGTCGAGGGTTGGTATAACGCGGTGTGGCTGGGGAGATGTGAGGGTGTATAGCAGGTGGGTTGAGAGGTAGAATGGCGTTTGGGGAGGCCGTGTGGGTAGGCCGTGGGGAATGAATGGCGTTGTTGAGAGCGGGGTTTAAGCAAGGACCGCTGGGTAAGGGGGCCGAAAGGCCAAGTTGTTGCAGAGATTTTTATTTTTATTTTTATTTTTTTTTATTTTTTTAATAAAACAGTAGAGCAGAGAATGAGTAAAATTGAGACCAAGACTGTGAAACAACAGCAGATTTCTAAGCTCTGAAATACAGGCAGCAGATTGCAAATAAACCCAGAAATTTTTCCCAATAGCTCAGCAGCAGAAAAACTCAAAATTCTTTTCCATTAAAAGCTAGAAACTTCTACTTCAGAAACTCTCTTTAAACAGTGTTTTCCAGCGACTCTTCAATGCAAAAATTAATAGAAATTGCAGGAAAAATGAGAATGAAAACCTTCAGATGGGCAGTGCTGCCTTTCTTTCAAAACCAATTTCTGAATGTTACAGAATCACTGAATGCTACTCCTCTTCAAAACACCTCTGAATGGCGGAAAAAACACTGCTGCAAAAACTCTCTAAATGCTGCAAAAATGTCAAGAATTTTTGCAGAAATGCAAGGCCATAAACACAAATGGCTCACTCAATTTGGAGCAGGGCCAGCAATCGCCCGCTCTGATACCATGTTAAACACCATGTTGAAAGCACACACATGGTGTATGAGGAGAATAACACACACACAAGAGAAACAACACAATGAAGAATAAGCGTGTAGCTCTCTTATTTTCCATTATACAAAGATGTACATTTATAGTACAATGGTGTGACTCTTGGTTTCACATTCCAAGGTCACTTGGACTCCATTGTGACTTTTCATATTCCACACCTACCCATGTAGGATTAGGTGTTCCAACAAGGACCATTCGCTGTAAGGTGGAGCGCTGTTGGATTAGGTGTTCCAACAAGAAGAATCCACCTGGTAGGAAAAATTGCAGATATCATGATGGGAAAAATTACCATGCAGAAGTATGTAGATCCAGGAAGTCCAATTGTCAAGACACCTACTATGAGGGAGATGAAAGAAGAAGAAATGCCTAAGAAGGAGACTCTTAGGGATTATCTGCAATAATATGAATCTCAAACTAAGAGGTTCAGAGATCATATCACCTTCCAAGAGTTTTGCAAGATCAACATGGATAGGAGCAAGTGGCGTGATGTGGGTAGATTCTTTCTATCTAATTTCAATGGTTCACCTCAATGTTCAGCTAGGGCTTGGGTGGAGGAGCTAGACATCTATTTACAACAACACCAAGTTTCCGAGATTGAAGCCATCAAAGTTGCAGCACTGCATTTTCAAGGTAAGGCCTATGCTTGGTCGATATTTGAGTGTTTTTCATTATGAAATGAAAATACTTCTTCTTATGCAAATTTCACTAGGAGAATAGTGGAAAGGTTTGGTGAGAAACATTCTGAAACACCTTTGGTGGAGCAAAACAAACCAAAACAAACAAAAATTTTTCATGTGTTGGAGGAATCTGAAAACCCAAATCCACTTCAGAAAAATGTTGAAGAGGCTGATATCTTGCACAATACCTTTCTAGAGGAAATATCTATATCTCATAGTTTTGAAGAGGAGGTCATGGAGATCTTCTTCTCAAAAGAGGATCCTCTTATTGGAAGATTTCCCATTATTGAAGAATAAGAGAAGGATGGGGGAAAAAGTGTTGTCATATATAGAGCATCTCTAGCACCTCATGCAAACGTAGATGGAGCACTTGCTACAACTAGAGGGATTCTTGTATCATTGCAAGGAATTCCCCAGAATCTCATATATGGAGGTCAAGGCACAATCAATGAACAACATGATTGTGAAACATTGCAGACGGAAGGAGAAGGTAGGGAGGAAGGTCAACATCACATGATGAGGAGCACACGCCCCTATCTATTTCAGAAGGGTGATGCACATAAGAGGTAGACTGATTTGCGCTGTAAGGGCAAGGATAAAGTTTTCCATCCATATTTGCAGTCTACTTTTGACATTGATGTCTCATTACATGGAGGCATTCCACCAGGGAGTCCACCAGATCAGGAGATGACGAGGAATGCTTCAAATTGGATAGCACCACTCTTAGATCCTAGAGGGGTGGATAATTTGTAGGGTTCTAGTACAGAGCAGAGAATATAGGGTCAAGGAGGAGGGATAAATTCTCCCATTTTTAGCATTACCCACTCTCACTACATATTTTGTGCTGACAGAAGTTGTTGCAGTGATGGAGGATGGCACCACCATGGTGCAAGGGAGCTGCTCCATGGATTTTGACAGAGAAAGGGTACTTCCCTTGAGGAAGGAATACTCCATACATTGGAGTATATGTAGGCCACTCATGCTTACATTGGCCAAGGTCAAGAGGTTATTTTTGGATAGTAGCTTCTCATGGGAGGCCAAATTCCAAAGGACACCACTTCTACTTGAGCATGAGCAGTTGCATGAGGGGCATGGAAACACTTTGGAGGATGAATTTGGCATGTGGGATGTCAAAGGAGAAGACAAAAGTATGTGGGGAGCTTCACATTGTAGATCTTCAGCGTTGTCCCTTAGGAGGGTTGATCCATATTGGAGGTCTCAAATTTTGGTAGAGTACTCCAAGGATCGTGGTGCTTGCATGATTCTTGATGACCTAGAGGGATATGATAGATACATGGTGGTTGATGAGGTCATCTATTCTTATGGCAGAGTTCTCTTGACTAGAGTTTCAGAGCTCAAGAGGAAGCTACTACATGCAGAACATGTGGACTTTCTTTCCATGCACTTTGATGCCTTTCATTCTTTGATGGAGGAGTTCACTTGGGAGGGCATCCAACATGATATTTATCAACATATGGAGAGATGAATAGCCCAAAGGGTGATGAAGAGGTTGTCACATCCACTTCCCTACTCATGGAAAGTGAGGGAGAGCTTCCAGTTGAGCCATTTCAGCTCAATGGCCAAAGTACATAGTAGAGAAGGTACATTTTTGCATTATGTTTTGTACTTCTTTACTTTATATGAGCAGCATGTTGTACCAAGGAGGATCATCCATTCTTTCATATTATATTATGATGTACTTGAGACCAATTGTAGCATTAAGGTTGGCTATTATATTGGTGGTTTGTGGGGGAAGCCACATGATTCTTGGTGTGCACTATTGACACCACATTGTACCTTCATGATCCTATCTTGTAGGATTATTGTGGTAGAAAATAAATGGCTAGAAAGGCACTTGTTATTCTTTGATTTGAGGTAGGCAGGGGATGCATTGTGCTGGTTCCCTATGTGGAACTATGATCCACCTCCCGGTTGTCATATGGAAACCTGTTTTCATTGGGTTTTGCTTCCATATTTTGGTAATGTTCTTATATTTATGGGAAGCTTTGTTGGGAGAGTGACACAAGAGTTGGAGGTACCCATTGGGAGTATGATTCTCCCTATTTTATATGTTGCATGTTTCAGGAGAAATAATGGGCAACCCATTATTTCCATGCTATGTCTCTTGTCTTCATGTGGGAGAAGCCATTTGGAGGACTTGAGTTCTTGGAAGAGGCACTTCATGGATGTTTTGTTTGATGGGGTAAATTAGGCCATTCTTGGAGGCCATGAAATTTCAGTCCAAGATCAGCAGCAGCCCCATACATACCATAAATGGAGAGAGAAACAAGTTGGGTGGAATAATTTAATCTCTCCATACAACCCCAATACATTACATGAACCGGGGGTTGAGAATCATTTTGATGAGCTACCTAGAATGGCTCATTTCATTTGGATGATAGCATGGGTATGGGAGTCTCTCATTCGGAATGAGGTTCCCCATGTTTTTCATCACTCCTACCTTGGGGAGGCCATTGGATAGCAAGAAGGTTTCCACTTACACCTTCCACCTTTTCATGATGTGAGCCATTTGGTTTTGCATACTTGGGAGGAGCCATTGGAGGGCAGATTTATTGAAGATTATCTTGAGCAGCGGTGGGGACTATTGATAAGGAGGCCACAAGAGGAGGAGGGGAGGAATTTTTCTCTCCCTTTATAGTTGCTTGAGGACAAGAAACATTTTGGAGGGGAGGATTGTAATATTCCAAAAATTTAGCCTTCAACTAAATGGAATATTATAGTTTGTTTTATCACTAGGTAGGTGAATAAGTGGGTAGGGAGGCCCATAAGTATCTTAAGAAGAAATAAAAACATTTCAAGTGTGAAAGGAGATATTTTCAGCAGCTAAATAAATCACCTCCAAGTGTGAACAAGGGTTGGATCATGTTGATTCAGTCAACTTTGACCAAGTCAACAACGCTGTTATGGAGGAGTGGAGATTAATTGAGGAATAACGTAGTTTTGGAGGGAGATTGATTTCATGAAGGAAATGACCTAATTGACTGGGGATAAGGGCAAGGAAGCTCATATTCTATATAAGGAAGGGGATGGCAACCATATGGGGATATGTTTTGGAATATTATTTTGTATATGGTCTGTCGAGACTTTGCACTCCTTTGCTGTTTAGCAGGGTTGGTGTGTTGTTTAGCACCGAGTGTTCCCGAGTAGGAATCCCACCTCTTTCCTTGAGAGGCCTCTTGGAAGAGTATTGTATTCATTTCCACATTTTGGTTTTCAGGACAAGCTACATCTTTCTTCATCAGTGCAGTTTCCTCAGGTTATTGTGCTGTGTTGTAGGGTGTTGCAGTGGAGGGGTTAGAAACCCACTTTCTGAGTTATTTTATCATAGGAGGAAGGTATCATTCTCTTAGAAGATCAGTTTGGAGAGCTCTTGAGCACATTTCAGATCTTTGGCATTAGGCCAACTATTTCCTATCATTTCCAACACTGTTCCAGCTAGGGATTGCGTTATTTTGGAGGACAACTTTAGTGAGGGATCTTGTGGCTCCTTTGGAGTGTTTTCTTGTGATTGAAGGGTTCAGCCTTTCATGGGAGGAGATGTTTGAGGGGCTCTACATCAGATATGTTATATTTCAGCCTCCTACACTCATGTTCTTCAGTTTGTAGTTAATCTTCATCCATTGGGCTTTAGATCCCATCTTGTATAGAGTGTATTTATGAAAACCCTTTTTGGGTTATTTGTAGGAGTTTGTATTAAGCCTAAATCTGTATTGGGCATATATTTTGAGGCATATAGTGGCCCTACATATTTTTTACATTATTTTTCTATAGCAGTGTGCTTTTAACTGTGCTATAGAAATATTCCAGCATTTTGTACTATAACAGAAGTTCAGATTTAGGAGTGATTGCTTATGGGAGGCTTGTTTCCTCATTATATACGATTCATGCCTCACTATTATGTATTGATTTGCTAATATAATACATGATGATATGTCTCCATATTGGTCTCCAATGTCAATTAGTTGATTTACACTACTATTTCCAGTTTGTGTTTATATATTGTTGCATTCCCCATTTGGGAATGTTATATATGATTATATAGATGATAAAGAAGACAAAGGCAAAACTCCCTTATCAGGAGAAGATGAGGAGATGGAGTGTCCCAAGCTTCTTCTTTGAACTATGCAAGATATTTCAAGAGAAATCAAGGAGATGAGGATGGATAGACACAAAGAATCCCCTAAAGGGTTTCTACATGGAGAAGGCTCCGAAATCTCTCATCACTGAAGTGATCAACCAGTGAAGCAACAGGTTTACCAATGCTATACCATGCCTAAATTTTTAGCAGTGGGGAATGGAGGGTTTCAAGAACAAGAAACTCTTCAAAACTATTTTTTTGAGTATGAGTCTCAATCTCAAAGTTTCAAGGACCATTTGAGCTTTCAAGAGTTTTGTTAGATCAATGAAAATAGGAGACCTCGACACCACAATAGAGGTGGAGGATTCATACAGAATCATGATCTTCACCGGAATATGGGCATGTTTTTCTTACCCACTTTTGATGGGTCATCAAAATGCACTGCCAAATCTTGGGTAGAAAAGCTAGACATCTACTTCCAGTTGAATCAAGTACTGGAGATGGAGGCCATCAAAATAGTAGTGCTGCACATTGAGGATGAAGCACATGATTGGTGGTTTCATGGACTTTCTACATTGGGGAATGCCAATCTGACTGCATATTCAGATTGGACAAAGAGGTTGGTGGAGAGGTTTGATTGAAGAGATCTGAGGAAAATTTCATTGGGCTAGCTAAGCTCAAACAATCAGGTAATCAAGAAACTTACATTTTTAAATTTCTAAAAATTTATGTTATGGTTCCTGATTTATCTGCAGCAAGGAGGTTCTATATGTTTATTGATGGTCTAGCAGAACCTCTACATGGGTTGGTTAAATATACCAAACCCACTACCGTTAAAGATGTCATTGAAAGGGCTAGAGATCTACAAGATGCCTTTCCAAGAGCAAAGGCAACATTTCAGCAAAATCCCACTTTCCCATCAAAGGGAAAATATGATAAGGCTCATCCTTCAAAGGAGGGCCAAAAAAAAGTACCTCTTAGTGATGATGTCCAAAGAGTCTTGAGGAGAAGGAAGCTTTGCTTCACATTCCAAGAATCATGGGCACCAAGACATAGATGTGCAGCAGGAAAGGCACACTATATAGAGGTATTTTCAGATGATGTGGAGGAAGAAGAAGAGGAACCAGAAGGAATTCATAGTGCTGGGATAGCAGTAGAGGATCCACCACCACCAGGTGGTGGGAATCAAACATTTTCTCCAATTGGAGGGTCCCTTGCATCATTGAGATAAGTACCCAAGTACTTGACCTTGAAGGTTCTTGGTTTCGTTCAGGATCAGAGGGTTTCAGTTTTGATTGACAGTGGGGCTAGCCATAACTTTATTGATGCCCAACTAGTGAAGAGGAGGGCAAGACCCACTGATGATTTTGAGGGATTTTCAGTTTTGGTCACATGAGCTAGAACTATGCGGTGCATGAATTATGTTCCATCTTTATCTGTCACCATGAGGACATATACATTGACTGATCACTTTTTCATGGTTGACATAACTGGCACCAATGTGATATTAGGTGTGAAGTGGTTTATTAATTTTGGAAAGCTCACCACAGATTCAGACACTTTGTAGATGGAGTGGACGAACAAAAAGAGTGGCAAACATCAGATGATTAGGGGCATGCACACATATCCCTCACAGATAGATTCTACATAGAAAACAGAGTTGGATTTGAATAGTGGAAGCATGTACCTAATAGTCCCATCATTTATGCAGATGACTTTGGCCCATGAGGCATTACTATTTAGTGGCATTCCATCCGGGAGGCCACCTGATCAGGAGTTAGTGAGAAATTTCTCACAACATGTTGCACCACTCATAGATCCAGGAGGAGTGGTAACATTGGGAGGTCATGATACAATGCAGAGAGTCTTGGGTAGGATCAAGGAGGAGGGAGACATTCTCCCAATATCATCATTACCCACTCTCACCCCACATATTGCGGTGAGAGAGGATGCTTCAGGGATAGAGGATGGCACCATCATGGTGCAAGGAGACTACTCCTTGACTTTGGAGTCTCAAAAGATATTCTCAGTTGGGAAGAAATATTCCACACATGGTAGAGGATGGTGGCCACTCATGCATGCATTTTCCAGACTCGGAAAGTTTTGGATGGGTGATAGCTTCCATGGAACCTCCAAAATCTTCAACCTTTACTTGAGCATGCACAACTACAGGAGGAGGAGCAGAGGAAGGATAGCAGCATCCCAATATGTGAATTTAGCATGGGATATGTAAAAGAAGGAAGAAACGATATGACAGATGATTTACATGATAGATCATCAACGTTGTCACTATGGAGGATAGATCCTTATTGGAAATCCTAGTCGTTGGTGGATTACTCCGAGAATATTTTTACATTCATGATACTTGATGGCTAGCTATTATATGAGAGATATTCAATAAGATATGGGGTCATCTACTATCAGAGTAGTATCTTCTTATCTAGAGCATCCAAGCTCAAGGAGAATTTACTACATGCAACCCATGAATATTTTCTCTTCAGCCACACTTATTCCATGAGAGCATAAAACACCATCATGGAGGGATTCACTTGGGAAGGCTTTGAAGAGGAGATACATCATCATATTAGGAGATTCATGGATAATTTGGATATGGAGGAGAGACATAACTCTTGGATGGAGTTATCACAACCACCTCTTTCCTCTTTGGGAATGAGAGGGGATCTATCTATGAGCCACCCCATTAGTGTGATCAAAGTATATGGTAAGGATCATGTTTTTATGCATAATTATTTACTTGATGAATATTTTCATTCCTTTACCATACATGTGCAGGCCATTACTCCAACTGGGGGCACTCTTCCTTATAAACTCCATGGTCAACTTGGGGCCATAAATAGTGTTAAGCATGGCCACTCCCTAGGAGGATTTAAGGAGATAACACATCATTCAGGGTGTACTCCATTGGCATCAAACATTACTCACCTTCTTAAAGCATTTGAGAAGACTATGGAAGCAAACAAGTGGTGGGGAAACCACTTATTATATCATTTTATGAGGTAGTTAGGAGACATAATGTGTTGTTTCCACATGTGGGGCTATGATCCTCCTCCAGTATTACATATGGCAGCTTATGTATCCTTGGTTATGATCCCATACAATGATGATGTCCTTATTCTTATTGTGGAATGATTGGAGGAAGGATGCAAAGATTGAATGTGCCCATTTGGAGTGAGATTCTCCATGTTTCTTATGCCTCATGTTTCAGGGAGAACATTGGGCAAACCATGATTGCTACATTGGATCTTTTATTTCCTTATGGGGTGAGTCATTGGCATCTCATGAGTACTTGGGAGGAGCATTTCATGAAGGTATTGATTGGGAGAAACTTGGTTCATGGGGAGATCTTATCACATGGAGGTGTCACCAAGGAAGAAGGAGAAGAGTTACAACACTCACCTTTACAGTTTCTTGAGGACAAGCAACATTTGGGAGGGGAGGACTATAATATTCCCAATTAGCTTTAAGCTAGTTGGAATATTAAATTTTGTTTTTTCTTCTTAGTTAGAAGAATAAGAGGGTATGGAGACCCATAAATCTCCTTAGTAGGAATAAAATCACTCCTAATGTGAATGGAGATAATATTAGTAGCTTGATTAAGCACCCTTATGTGTGAAAAGGGGATGGAGCATGTAGAGTGGGTCAAATTTGACCAAATCAACAACGTTAGTATGAAAGGAGTGGCATTCATTAAGGGACAACACAGTTTTGGAGGGAGACTCCATGCATGGAAGTAGTGGCTTTAATGAGTGGGGCCCAAGGTGAGGAAGCTCACCAAGAATATAAGGAAGGGTATGGAAGCCATAGAAGGCATGATTGGATTATTATTTTTTTAATGGTCTGTTAAGACTTGTGGCTCTCATTACCTGTTTAGATAAGATTGCATCGCTGTTTAGAAAAAGGGTGTTCCCGAGCGGGAATCCTATTTTAATCCTTGAGGGACTTCGAGTGCCCATTCAGGAGAAGTATTTGAGCTACATTTCCACATTTCGGCATCAGACCAAGCTCCATATTTCTTCTATAACACAGTTTCTGCAGAGGGTTGCGTTGTGTTGCAGGGTGCAGCAGTGGAGAGTTTTTTTGGGTGATTTCTGAAACATTTTTCAGTGGAGGAAGGTTTCCTTCCATTGGGAGGGCAGAAAATATGGCCATTGAGATTTATTTCTACATTTGGCGTCACGCCAAGGTTTTTTTATCCCCTATAGCGTAGTTTCAGTCTTGATCTGCGTTATTCTAGGGAGGAGTTGCAGGGGTGGTTGTAGTGTATGATTTGGGAGGTGATTTCTTTAGTGAAGGGGAAAATTTTTCATATGGAGGATCTATTGGAGGAGAGCTACATAATTCTAGATCAGCTTCATCCATATCTTCTCATTTATTTTGTTGCAACAAACCTTTAGCCCTAAGACTGCAACGCACATTTGTATATTCTAGGTATTTTCCATAAACCCTCTTGGGTTGTCTTGGAAAGTTGATATAGGGCCTTGATCTTCATGTATAATATATTTTGAGGCATATATTAGTATTATTATGTCATTGTATGATATCATGTTGTAGCTATGATCAACATTACTGCGTTGTAGCAGCTCTCTGACATTTTTTATATTGGCGGCATCTTAGTATTGAGAGGGTTTGTTCATTAGAGGCTTGTTTTTTCATAGCATATGATTTGTGCCTCACAATTTTGTATTGATTTTCTGTCCATATTCAAAATATAATGGCTCCATATTGGTCACATATATTTTTACATTGATTTACACTGCTGCTTTCCATTTTTATGTGCTATATTTCTTCTTTTCCTGTTTAGGAATATTACACATAGTCTATTGCCTTATTTTGGAAATATTGATATAATAATTTTCAGGCGACTTATTCCAAGCACAACCAATCAAATATTCTCTAATATCTAAGCAACTAATCTTAGCAAATTAAAAAATGACATATTTGTTTTGAAGGAAAAATATAGTGCTATGAATTACATGTCAAAGTGCATTTAAAAGACAAAAAATAATTTAAATTCTTAATAAAATGTGATTAAATCAAAATTAAAATAAATTCATAGAATATATAAAAAACAAGTGTTATACACCTACTCCACCAGGTGTGTTATTTCCATATATATTTTATAGGAACAAGGAAGTACAAAATCATAAGGAGAACATATTATTACATGTAAAAGAAGAAGTAATAGTTCTTGATGTGATTGACGAATATCCGAGTAAGGAAATATGTTATATACCATATGAGAAAACAATTAGATTAACACAAAAAATTATTATCAAATGTAATGTTCTCATTGAGATATATGCTTGAAAATATAATATAGAGGAGGGCCTTATTAATGGTTCAAATGGAATATGAAAAAAATAGGAAAAAAATAGGAAAAATGTTAACGTAATAGGGATAGATTTTGTAAATCCAGAAATTGGTAAACCACAAATAAACAAGTATCATGAAATATATCACGAAGACATCTCATCAAATTAGACTCTAATAATATGTGTTTCAAAACAATTGGAATGTCATAACAAGAGCTCTAAAACCATAGTATAGAAATTTTTTTGTATATAGTTAGCTTGTGCTAGAACAATACATTGATGATAAGGATTCATGTTTGGTGGGATTGCATCTTATCTGATTGGTATATCGACACATGGACTAGTGTACACATAATTTTCAGTTGTTAAAACCAATAAATCATCATATCTTTTTTAGAAACTGAAACAAAAGAACTTGTGTATGAATAAGAAAATATTATAAGAAACAAAATTCTTAAGAACCCAAACATCATGGAAACAATAATACATGCACAATCCAATACCATATGCAATTACTTTAACGATTATAATTTTGAATACACAAAGTATATATCCTCATGTCAATTCCATTGTACATGATGAAGATCTAATGAGTGCTACGATTATTTTTATCAAAGAAACACATCTAAAATTTCCACCTTCAAATAATAAAATTTTCAAATTCAATTTCAACATATCGAATTGTATTCATGGAGTTCTTACTTGCATAGAAAAAAAATATAAAGTTCATATCAACCATGAACATTTACAGTAACAAAATCAGACTTTCTTTTTATAATTCTATTTCCAATACCAAATATGCATAAAAAATGTGTATGATGTACCACTTATGTCTGTTTCAATGGTTGTTGAAGCAATTGTAATAGAAAATGAACAATTCATGCATAGTGATTATATTTTTATAATTATTGGAGATTTCAATGTTGAGATCAATTCAAATAGTAAACGAAGTATATAGTTATAGAGTACATGGACTCAAAATGATTACAAGAAGTAACATGAAAGTTTATTCCCAAGAATAAAATGACTATTGATCACATTTGGACAAATTTTCTTGTTAAACAATGTCATGTCATATTTCACATTTATACTAGAGCGGTCATAATGCAGTTCATGATTTTCTACACTTTATGTGATTCTAATGGTGCATAAGCTATGCATTTTGTTTTGAAATGGTAAAATTCACTGGAAATTATTAATGTAATATATATATATATATATATATATATATATATATATATATATATATATATATATATATGTAAACATCACTTATTTCATATAGGCTCGAATAGTACATTTATTTGTTTTTTTATAATATGGAGTCTAAAATGGATAAGCAATTAATTTAAATGTGACAATGCAATAAGGATATTAGATTGTAGGAAAAACAAGAATTAATAAGCTAATAATCTCATTTATCATGAATACTTCTGAGGGGTTAGTATTCTCTCTTTTAGCGTTTGATGATTCAATTTTGTTGATTGTGTTATAATAACTTAACTTAATTCTTGGTTGCAATCTATCAAGTGCAAGGCACCTCCATTATAATGTTATCAGAAAATGTGAAAAATTCAAAAATAATTTTCAAGTAATACATAAATAAAAGCTTCTCTTTCCCATCTTGCTCCATACACACATATTCATCACTTAACACATTCCTTCCTCACAAAAACACTTCTTTTGCACATTCATGAATCCTTTTTTAATGTGTTCAATTTTTTCTAGTAAATTTATTTATGGGTAAGTAACATCGAGTAGGTCAGTAGTAGATTCCGTATTAGGAAGAATGAAATATGTCAATAGATAAGAGAGTGAAGCAATTGCTGAATTTTATAGTGTATATGGTATTAGTACTTCTTACCGAAATTCGGCACATGTTTTGGTTTTTCAAAAATCCACCCCAACTCTTCGTTTTTTCCAACTAAATTCCCATGTTTCTAGAAATTTGTTATTCGATGTGTGGCATATCCAATAAATCCTTTCTTCCTAGTTTTCTTTGTATACTTTTCAATGTAGGGTAATTATTAGTAGTTTATCCACCACGTGTCACGATATCAAATATTTCACATTTATTTTACTTCATAAATCTATGCCACTTAGGGAATTATTAAAGTTAAATAATGTATTAATAGATAATAAGTATGAATTAAAGTCTACGCATACAATTAAAAAAAAGCATTTTGGGGGGATATAATTATTTTCAACATTTAATTCAATGAATTAATGCAAGATCATGTCATGAGTCTTTAGGTTGTTCATATTTCTTGAGTGTTAAATTGCATTTACGATGAAATTTTATCAAATGATGGTTGGTTTTTGAAATTATTGATAAGAATTGTAGGTATATACTAGATTCATAATTCTATTATTTTTTTCTCCATGTAATCATGCTCCAAGCTCTTCAAATTTTTCGAAGTCTGCATATTTCTGAAAATATATGTGAAATAACAATTATTAGAGTACAAAATGTTTAACATAATTATTTCTACATAAAAACTTAATTCATTGTTGATGAAAAATCATTATGCAGGTGTGGGGAGGTAGATATAAATCAGGGTTAAGGAATTTCAATAATAAATGTAATCAGCGAATTCTTTAATGTATCATGATAACTTTTTGTTTGGTATTCTGTATTTTGATGACTGCCAATTATCTTAAGAGATACCATAATGACGTAATTTGCAATGATTGATTACTGTCACATGTGTCTCTGAACTAGTTTTCTCTTTGCATTGGCATTTATAAATTTTCTGGTGTGTACAATTTCAACATTTATGTTACCAAGTACAAAATGTTGAACACAAAGCTAATGGCATAAAATATTAATTTACTTTTGATGGAAAATAATTATGTAGGTGCAGGGAGGTGGAAACAAGTTACGGTTTAGGATTTTCAATAAAAATTTAGTTAGGGAATATTTTAGTGTGTCTTGATAACTTTTTATTTAGTATTTCATATCTTGATTGGTCCTAATTGTTGTCTATGTTGAAACAATTGGGTTTTTTGGTTTCTTGCATATGAATTTATTTGTTATAAACAACTAAGATAGATTGGATATACCATTCAGGATTAATTGGAAACCGAGGATGCACTTTCCAAGAAATTATAAATGTGAAAGAAAACCAATGCTTCAACAATTGCAGTTATTTTCTTTGTATGCTATGAGTATTCTTAAATATTGAAGAATTTTTTTTATTTTTTATTTTTTATAATTTGATAGTTCAAGTTTATTGATTGTGTTGCAATGACTTAAGCTGATTTCTATTTATAGTCTATCAAATGTTGAGCCCCTTCCTTGTTACATTAGAGAGATATGCGAAAGATGCAAAAGTGCTATGTAGAAGGAACACAAGTGTTGGTGTTTATTCCACATCTTCCTCCCTTTATACATACTCGTTGCTTTGCACATTTGTTTCACACGCTTCCATATCATGCAACACTTCTTCCATACATTCATGAATTATTTTGTAATGTGATCAATTTTCACCTAAGCTTTATTTAAGGGTAAGTAGCATCGAGAAAATAGTAGATTATATATTTATGAGAAAATATGAAATATGGTTGATAGATAAGAGAGTGTATAAATTTGCAATGATTCGACAAAGATGCATGCTTCTCTAAAGTTTTTGATTTTGAAGAAATTTTGATGTTCATTTCTCTTTGTAGTGGTATTTGTGAATTCTCCAGTGTGTGATTTTAGTGCTTCTATTACCAAAATCTAATAATCGTTTACGTTCTTCAAGCTTCCACTTCAACTCTTCATATTTTGCAACTAAATACCTATTTCTCTAGAAATAGAGTATCCAGTGTATAGCATATCTTGTGAAATAAGACAAAATAAACTCAATCGACTTGAAGATGTTGTGACAACTAGGTTTGTACCCTATTTTTCAAAAATGTGTGTCAAGTTATTTGTAAATAAAATTTTATGTAGCTTCTTTGTATCCTGATATCAAATAGAATGAGTCAACATCAACATAGTGTTAGGGACCAACGTAGAAATAAAGTCACTTCAGAGTAGAGGTAGTTGACCATGTATTTGAAAAATATTTATTTATGGTTGTCCTTACATGATTTTGAAATGAGTTATTATTGACAACCTGTAAGATAATTGTCACGATCACAAAGAATTCATATTTATTTTATATCGTAATATTTTGTAACCTAGGGCATGCATATTGATGATAATAAATAAGGATTAAAGTGAAACGTAAATGAATGAGATGAGATGGTTTTGGAATTTCAATTTTTTTTTTTCCATTACATTCCATAAACACTAGCTTTGGTATCTTCAATTGCAATTTTTTTTATAGTGTTTTGTATAAAAAATTTCACAATAATGATAGTAAAATATGGTAGCTATATAAAAAATAAAAAATTATATAGTTAAATGGCTTTGAGAACATTATCAATTATGAGAGGAATTTTATATACAAGGTGGATATGGCTAGAAAAGGAAAGAAATAAGCAATTTACACTGAAATCATTAAATCTCTTGTTCATACCGATGAGAACTTTCACTGGTTGACTGTTTATGAGTGTTATGCAAATATGCCAATGAAAGAGAAGGAAAATAACAAGTTTTGGACTAGTGGATTGGTGAATGTTGAATGTGTTACAGAAGTATTCGATTTCAAGGAAATTTTTCATTTGTGCACAAACAATTTTATTAAAGAGAATGAAAAAATATGCTAACAAAAAAAAAAAATCCTTTCAATCCCAAGGAATTCAAATGGATATTCATGCTACCAAAACCTAATAAATGCTTAAAATTTTCAAAAGTAGATAGTTTTCTAAAGTCACAAGTAGGCATCACTAACATTATTAGAGAATTTGTTTACCCAACTTCTCAGGTTCCTTCTAATCTTTCTCTCCTAGATATTTCTTTGTATACACAACTAATTAAGGAATTCATTGGGATTTGTGCCAATGTGATGGGTTGAGAAACTACAAATAATTTCCTAAAATGAGTTCTCTATCTTCTTTATCAATCATAGAAAAAATATTGTATATTCGATCGAGTTGATATCATTTCTAATGAATTTGATTTTTAGATAGTCAGCTTGTTTGGGAATAATAGATTCTTTATGATGGCGAATCTGATAGTATCCATCCTCTCCAGCTATGTGTTTCATGAATTACCTATAATCATAAATTAAGTCTCAAAAAAGAATCTATGAAGTTCTAATATACCATACTCTAAAACCATAAAGCTTGTTTAAAAGTTTTTATAATCCAATATATATTTGTAAAGAAAGTCAATTACATGTGATAACTGGACAAGAGCCCCATAAAATATCTACACACTCCTAGGTTTTCTTATGGGGAAAAGGGGTACATGAAGAAAGAGAAATTAATAAGGTAATTCAAATTTATAGGTTTGAAGGTAAGCCATTTCTACTGATTTTTTTTTTATAGATGAGTATTTTGTTTCTAAAGCATGCATGCGATGCTCTAAATGGCTAGTTATATTTGATGGAAAAAAGAAAACATAAATGATTTCTTTACCATTTCCTGCTGGAGAAATCACTTTGAAGAATGTGACTCATGTTGCAAGGCTTACATATTATTTAGATTATTTTAACTTAATTGAAGGCTTTGATATATAAGGCCTATTTAGTGCACACCTAGAAGCTATTAGATATGGGAACTTCTATCCAAGAGTTTGAGAGGAAAGAGTTGAGAGTCAAAATGGACCAATAAAAAAACAGGAGATGCTAATAGATATTGAAGAAGAAAGTGTTGGTATGGAAGGAAAATACAAGAAAATAGGCATGAATCCTATGTAACAATCTCTACTTGCATATTCAGTACTAGTTCAAGTTCATATTTGACTCAAAAAATGAGAAAATATACTACAAATGGAAAATTGGTTCACAGTGGGCTATCAGGTGCCAGAGATGAAGAATATGCTCCTTAGAGATTCACTCCAGAAAGAGTGCATATGGCTAAATAAACCAAATACAAAAATCCCCCCAAAATACGAATCATTGTAGAAGTTATGGATGTGGAAGTTGACAATGCTATACCACTTGATTGGGTTAGTTCTTGTCTAGTAGAAAATTAGAAAGTAATGGATAAAATTCAAGAAGAAGTCACTACTTTTTATGACCGCCTTGTCACATAGAAAAATTCAAACTATGATAGGGGAAATAAAAATGAGAATTGAAAACATAAAATTTTGTAACAAAAATGTTATTGATCAAGAGGAAATATATGTTGATCTATCTAGGGTTGGAGCCATGAGGCTCATGAAATTGTATCATTATACTAATGATGTACTCGCACAATTTATTAGTGAACATGAAGAAAAAAAATGATATTGAAAGCAATAATAAAAGAGTTAGAAAAGTATCTAAATCCAAGTCCCTTTTTATTGTATCCACTGTTAATAAGGGCACCGCCATTGCAAATTTATAACCCCGAGACATCTCATAAATTTGATAAACCTGTAAACCTTCTAAATGTAGTGAAATAATATATTATTAGTAATTTATCCAAAATATTGAAAATTATTGAACATGCATGGAAATAAAGCTTTGATATATGTACTGACAAATAAGTCATTTGTTAAGCGAGTTAAAAGTGATATCAAGGGAGAAAGGAATTTCATAGATAATGACTTACATACTTTTAGTCAGAAGCTTGATTTAATCTCTCATCTAGAGAAAACAAGAAAGGACTCCCAAACACTAATCAAATGAAGAAAATCAAAGTTGGATGGTCTGAGAGAATCAAAACACTAGAGAACATTATTTTTGAATGTGAAAAAATAGACAGTATAAGAGATTTTAAATGGTCTACACATCACATGTGACTCTGGAATAATTTTGAGAGACATGCTAATGGTTGAATTGGATGAGCTAAAAGAGTCAAAGGAAACATAATTTGATAGTATAACTAATTTTATCACAGAGGAAATTAGAAAATGGATAATTACTTTTGTTAGTGATAATTAGCAGAACTCTTTCTTGTATATGCAATTTCAAGAAGAGCTAGGGAAATTGAGGAGTTATTCAGTGAACATGTGAAACATGAGATTAAAATCACTCGCATGAAATTTTTCATTCAATCTAAACTAAAGAAATTCCTTAAAGAAATTGTGAGTCTGAAAGACAAGTGGACAATTAAACAATGATATTTTATGCTTTCACATATTGTGAGTGTTCTTAAATCTTGCAATATTCATTTTCATTTTTTCTAATGTTTAATTATTTAGGTTTTTTTGGATATATTAAATCATGAACTAAGCTAATTCCTTGATGAAATTTCTTGTTTTTCCTTGTAGGTACCTTTTTCACATTACGGTTCATAGGAGCCCAATCCTTGTCCCCATTGGGATGCATGCATTTAATTTTCAATTAAGTATGTGACATCCCTCAATAGACTTTGTGCAAAAATACGTAGGATTATATTTTTTTACCAAATTTACTAGCATGTAATATTCCAAGTGACTTATCCCATATTTCTTAACTGATAATCAAATGATATAATAACGATAATTAATTTAAGTAAAGTTATAAAATTAATAGAAAATTTAATGAAGTAATAACCATTATTGCAACTTATTAACATAATGCATCCTACTACAACTTTGCACCATTGACATTTTTCATTTAGTCAAGATAGTTAATAATACATTGATGACGATGTAGGTTTCAACGTCATGCAATGTAACAACATCATCAAAATAACATAATAAGTAAACACATAAGTCGGCACCGATATACCCTGGAAAACCTGAAGGTAAAAAACATCAAACACTTATTTTATTAAACATTTTGTGAGGGAGTTGACCACTAACTCAATAGAAGTGAGAGATTCCATCCCTTGGCCATTGTAAATTTTTTACAAAAGAGAATAATATTCAATTCAAACATAAATAACTAGATGTCAATACATTCAACATGAAGTCATGTTTTCTCAAAAAATTTACCCCATATTTCTCAAGCACAATATCTTGGTCGCACGGTAAGTTATCCCTTGTAAACTGTGTTTATGTTCCTTCACTCTGCATGAGACAATATATATGAATTATGGCCTCATTTCCTACCATAGTGTTAATTATCATCAATATTTTAGTTGTTGAAAAAGGGATAAATTAGAAAATATCAATCCATTCTTCGCATAAGTCATGGTTCTTTCCTGTAATTTCTATTGTCAACACTCTAACATCATTATTAGGTAAAATATCCATTTAAAAAATGCCAAATAAACAATCTCTACCAGTTATAACTAATAATATTCCATATGTTATACATATTTTTGTAGGAAATGACCTCACTACTAGGAGGGGGCGGGGGGTTGAATTAGTAGTTACTGTAATTATATATTTTTTGTCTCTTTTTATCAAATAACAATATTATGTAACCCATAAACAAAGCTTGTTAAACTAGCATGACATCAATAGATAAGAGCGTGTAAAATAAACATAAAACCCCATAAAAAATATCAATGCATGCACATAAGAGAACACAATTTTTTTTGCTAGAAATCCATCTCTAGGGAAAATAACCACCTGCTGTTGCTACTACTAAAATATTCTATTAAGTTCTAAACAATTTTTTACATGGAAGAGCTAGCACCAACTATCTAGAAGACTCGAATACTACAACAATATGCTAGAAACACCAAATAAAAAGACTCTTCTCTTACAAATCTATGAACACCTGTTAACTAGAAGCCACCATGACCAACAAGCCTTACCCAATACTACTGGGCTTTGGACAAAACTTCCTCCCAATTTGATTGGTAGGCTAGGAGGCCCCCAAGCTCTCTACATATTTTCTGCTATGAAGCCTCAATTCCTTCAACACCTCCATGCAAACCATTTTTCATAAGCTTTCAAACTGAGCTCTCAAATATGCTCAACATGTGCAACCCAACAACCTCACTGATATGAATATGTAATATGATACACACCCTACTCAACACAACTAAAAATATACAAAGTTCTAGAAAAAAACACTATATCATGATCTCACTCAATCAATCCCACAACAAAATATTATCACACAAGTATGTGCCAAATTAACCTCAACAATTCGAAACTAATAACATGGGAAAATACGATGGTTATGCCAATACCCAGGAAAATTGTAATATGGTAATATCAATACCAAGGCCTCCTATACCAAGGTAATACTAATACCATGTGCTAACCTACTCCACACACATACCAATACCATGGTAATTCCAATACCAAGGATACATGTGCCATGGTAATACCAATACCAATACGACATGTACCAAGGAATACCAATACCACGTTCCACCCTGCTCCACCCACATACTAGTACAAAGGCAATGGTCTACTCATAATTGAACCTGGAATCACATGCACTAAACATAGAAAACACAACTGCAACCACACCCATACGACTACATTCGTGTGGTTAAATGCCTGCAATCACATGCACGAGACTGGCTCCACCCGGTTATGACAGGGTGTAGGAAAAAAAAAAAAAACCTTAACACAAAACCTTTTCCAAGATTATTACACAACTTCACATACTTTTTCAACACCTCTACAATTGTCAAAACATATTTGATAAGCCCTGTAACTCAGTCATATGAAATATAAATCATTTATACAACCATACCATTTGCACATAAGCACCCCAATCAATAAAAAAAATAACACGTAGATAAAATCCAAGCACATAGGTATCATGTGCAAGCCAAGCTGCAACACAATCATCTGCCATAGAAACCATATTCAAATCAAGACCATCAAGCAATGAAACAAGTTCTTGACCAAAAATGTGTAACACATGCATAGTTTGACATCAATGCGTACCAAGCAATGCACTTGTTTACACACAAGCTACCAAGTTCACATCAACACCAACCATCAACTCATCATAAATGCCAATAATATCCCCCTTTGGCATTGATGGAAACCCCAACTAAACCATCCAGAAAACTTCTAAAGAACTGAGCTACTAATTGTCTCCCCCTTTGACATCAATGACAAAGGGCTAAACTCACCAATAACTCTGTTGTCCATTAATGACAATTCCCATTGAACACTAGTTTTATATGATCTACAAGCATGCTAGGAAGCAACAACAACCATAACTCACTTTTTTTTGAAGAAGAAAAAACACTCTCAAATCAGTAGAAAACTAAATCAATAACACCGAATATAACAACATCACTCTCACCAAAAAAAACAGAACCATACTTGTGACCACCAACAACAACAATCCCTAAGCAACATCATCATCTGACCAATGCACATTGACCTCACCAATGGCATAGTGGAAACACTTACATGAAGACGAGGGTAAGGAAACAATATAGCCACCATACATACATCCTTAACAACATCCAGTTCCAATCAACAACAAAATAATGGACATGCTCCCCCTAAGCATCATCATCATCATCAACATCCTACAATGAAAATCTCCTTGCTAAAAGTGACACCTCATAGACCATAAGACTGACAATCGACCAAGGAATTAACTAAAATTACATGGATCTATAAATAATTTACATGGATTAAATAAAAATTACATCAAGGACTCCATGGAATTGATAATTACATCCTTCAGCTAATGTAATGGAGCTATATATATCATAACCAAAGAGTGACTAGCATTGAAATGAGCTTACCTTATTGAATGATTATTTTTCATGATAACACCTGACATAGTTAACACACACCTTTACAATGTTGCATAATTGAGTACAAGACTATGAAAACCAAGCCCACATATGGCATAATTATACATGATTCTTTTGATGAAAATAACTAGCCAAAATATCCTCCAACCTTTGAACTCTCAAACTGGACTTTGTTTGGAACATGGCCTTACATTCCCTTATTGTGAAAATGTCATGAACAAACATGAGGAATAAAATGTGTCCACTTTATGACATTAGCAAGGATATTTTAATGGGAAAACATAGGTGATATTCTTCAACATATCAATTATATCCCAAGAAATCAGTTACAATAGATAATAAATATAAAAAGGATATTCTAATCACCATATCAGTCATGCTGAGAGTCTTGAAATTAAAACCTAAAGTTTTCATGATATGACAAGTCAATCATATACTACAAAAATCCTTTGTATGTAAAATAAATAAGATACAACCACGTTCTATAAATGGATCTATGCATCAAACATCAAGGAACTCATTCAAGGATTTCAACATTAATTTCACTGACAGAGTGGCTACACTATAAAAAAAATGTGCTCTCAGTTATAAATCTTCCTATTAGAAAAATCAATCAAGCAACAACATGTATATGATATTCAATAATCATACATTAAAACATCAAATGCATTTGCTTAAATATGGACCTTCTCCCTTATACTTTCTACATCACTAACATATATTTATTTAATTGTGGATTATCAGTTCATCTAAAAAATCATGCCTCTCAATAAAATTTATTTTTAATGATCACGTGCAACAAAAAATGTTCATCCAACGTCTCTTACCCTCTAGTCCAAGAGCCATTATAGTTCGTTGAATTTTTTTATGCAAGTGAATATGGGATCAGTGAGCATGGGTGTTCATGCTAGATTAGACACTGTCGATTGTACATAAACATCACATGTTTTTCGCACATATTTACTCCCAACATCGTAACATGTTATTCCTTAGAACTATCCAATGAAATGTGAAACTTTTGCATATGGAATAAGAGTGTGAATGATTTTTTCTATCTTTTAAAAGAATGAAAACATTCATGCTTATAATTCCATTTCTTTGTTTCATAGGTCAATGCTCCATGGGCCACTACATTTCAGGTTACATGTTTATCTTAGGCAGAGAAAACCCATCCAATGTTGCATTCTTCTTCATAATGCTCCACAATGTTCACAACTTCAAATAAACACTCAAAACTCATTCCACAATGTTAGGTCCCTATATTACTAGTATAGTCCCTTATTGTTGTTAGTGTAACCCCCATATTGTTATTGTTGTACCCCTATAACCCCAATATCATTAATATTGTTCCCTTAGATTATTATTGTTAGGTCGGCTAGGATTATATTGGGAAACTAGTCATGAAATTGATGCCCTCAATGGGGAAACCAACTTGTTTCAAAAAATACTTAGAAGTTAATAGTTTGTTCTGGAACAACATATAATCATAGAAAATTAACAAAACTGAGAAAAAATACCTCTCCTTTTTGAATCTGAGCTCCATGATAGATGTCGGGCCGCTTTGGTTGTGGCTCCTCCACAATGAGACACTTGTATTCTTTAGAGGAGTCTTTGACTTGCTTCGCTTGGTGGGAGGCCGGTTCTGGAGTAGTGGCTGTGCAAACCATGCTAGCGCTGCCCTTTCAACGTTCCGCACCTGACCATTCGGGACTCCCACTACCGCTACCACTGCTAGTGGTGGAATGTATATTAGGCTTGACAGGGAGGGCCTCCATTTCCCACGAGATTTGCAGAGGAATTGTAGCTATAGTGGATTTTTGAGGTCTCTTTCTAGTGCCTATCCCTGCAGAACTAGACGCCTCTTCCTGGAAACTGACTGCTATTGTGGAAGTGAGGCGGAGTTTTTCCATTGCACAATTGTAATGAAACTGAGCAGAATTATCTTTAGGCGGAGGGGAGAGGGACTTAGAATGAATGGATAGATGAGGTCGAGAAGCCATACCCCGTCCTCTGCCACGGCGGGTGTGGTGAAACTGAGAAGAATTCTCCTTAGGTGGTAGGGAGCGGGACTCAAAATGAATGGACTGAGGGGGATGAGATGTATGGCCTCATCCTCTACCGCAATGACATCTCATGTGGTTCCTGCATCGCATACTAGAGCAGGAAAAGTTTTCGGGGAGTCGAGTGAGCGGAGGCTGGGTGAGAGAAAGAGAAGAGGGGTTGGCTTCCTGAGGCGAATGACTATAATGGAGAATGCGGGTGAGATTGAAATTTGGAGCAAGCAAGAGGCTGCAATGGAGACTAAGGGTGAGATAGGAATCAGGAGCAAGCGAGAGGCAACAATGGATGCTGCAATGCCTCCCTATGTGCATTTGAGAGCTCGACTCTGAGACAAAAAAGAGGCAAATGCTGCAGGAGGGAAATTAAAGAGCCGAGAGATGCAACGCCATTAAGAATAATGTTGGGCGACGGTCCAGACTGAGAGGAGTAATGGAGGCCTGATGTGAGCAGCTCGATGGCTTAAATGCTATTAGACAAAGCCCAAGTGTGGCCATGTGGCTAGGCCATGTCGTGCACACTGGTCCTACCATCTTCCTCCTACGTAAATGCACCCACATCTGGGGGTGTTGCTTCATGTCGCACCAATTTAGTGCATTCCTGTAGGAGAGGAGCATCATTGATGTTGGCTAGAGGACTCGAGAATAGGGTGCATTCATAATCAACTCCTTTCTTTGCAAGGAGACCTACTATATTATTTCCAGAGTGTTTGACATGCTTGAAGGAGATAGCTCTGTGAGACTTGAGCCATTGTTCAATTTGCTCAAATCTTGCAGCAAGACGCCAACTCTTGAAAAACTTGGAGGCAGAACCTCCCATGAGGAGATGAGTGGTCGCATTGATGAGGATCTGGGAGTCTCCTGCCACTTCTAAAGGGAAGAAATTATGTGTTTGAGCCAATAGGAGCCCCTGCCAAATACCTTCTAGTTCAAATGAGTTATTTGAGTCCCATCCTATTGACCCAAAGAAAACCTCAAGGGGAGTCTCTGCTGAGTTTGTGAATATGCCCCCAAAGACAGTTGCACCTGGATTTCCTTTAGACGCTCCATCAAAATTCAAATTGATTATTCCCCAAGTGGGGGGAATCCAAGAGCTGGGCAAGCCTGGATGAATGGATGGGGTGCGTAAGCTTGAGGGGAGATTGGGAATGGAGAGATTCCAATTCGACCATATGATGCTCTCTGGAGGTTGATTTGGGATGTCAGAGATTTGCTAGTGATTCAGTGCCAACATTTCTTGTAGATTGATACAAAAATTAGTCTAGATGGTATCTAGAGGAGTGGTTGGATTTTTGAAGATTCGCCTGTTCCTTTCCTTCCAGATTGACCAGATCAAAAACCCAGGGAGGAGTAGCCAAAGAGTATTTAGGAGCTTACTATTGTAAGGTTCAGTGGGCCAGTTCCAGATGGTGCTGATAATATCACCTTTAATGCGGTTGTATATTCTTCATCTGATGCCAATTTTCTCCCACAGGTTGTTGGCCATCATGCAAGTATCCATTAAATGAGGGATATTTTTAGCATGATCTAGATAGTTGGGACATCTTGAGGGACCTATAAATCCTCTTCTGAGGAGATTGTCCCATGTGAGGATTCTCTTCTTGCTTAGGAGCCAAAGGAAGGTGGAGATCTTGGGCCAGATGGCTGGTCTCCATATTTCAGTCCAGATCTTGTCCTTGGGATCCTGAGAAGTGGGGAAGAGCAGGTGATATGCTGCCTTGGTGGAGAAGGTACCAAGAGGAGTGTGGCCCCATCGAAGTATATCCTCCTATTATGAACATCTGATTTTTCTTTTATTTAACTCTTGATCAATCTCCTCGTAAGTTTCTTCTTGCTAGTTCTCTTACCATTGTGCAACTGATATCCATTGGATGTATCCTAGGATGGACGTGGGTTTCCAGAAGTGTTTAACATTGTTGTCCATTTGAGCTTGGAGAGTAGCTTGCCACCGAGGTATTTGGATTAGAGCTGCCAATTTGGGCATTTGCTGCCAGGATTCATCCCAGAAGCGAGCCAAATGGCCTAATTTGACCTCCCAGAAGCTGAGCTCTTAGATGAGGGTTCTATGTTTTTTGGCTGTGGTCTAGATAAGAGAACTAGGGTCCACTATGATGAGTGTTATGAGATCTGTATGCAGCCTATTGTTTTCATATTTTACTGTCCAGAGACAAGCCCATGGAGTATGTGGCTTGGAGAGCCACTTCCACCAAATACATGCTCCCATGATAGCATTGCTATGTTGTAGATCTCTTAGCCCCAAACCTCCATCCGATTTTGGAGTGCATATTTTTGACCAATTCACCAAAGCCCATTTTTAATTTTTCCCTGAAATTCCCCAGAGGAAGTTACGTTGCAGATTTTTATTTTCTTGAGAACCCATTTTGGCACTGCCAGAACTGAAAAGAGATACAGGGGCATGGATTGTAGGACTGCTTTGATCAGTACAAGTCAAATGGCTATGTTAAGCAATCAATAGGTCCAGGAGGAGAGGCATGCCTCAAAATTTCCCAGAAGCTCTTTCCAAGAGGAATGCTTAATTGTAGAATCGATTAGAGGATATCCAACATATTTTGAAGGCAACATGGCTGTGGAGAATCTGAGAAGTCTAGCAATGCTGAGTTGAGTTGAGGTTGGAGTATTAAAAAAGAAAATTTGAGATTTGCCTACATTTATGGTGGTACCTAAGGCTTCAGAGAAGGTATCCAACAGAGCTTTGAAAGTGCTAGCTTCTTGAATAGAGGGAAGACTAAATAACATGTTATCATCTACAAATTGTTTGATGGGTGGTGGACGGATTTTCATGAATGGAGATACATCAAAGGGAATGATTAGAGACAACGTGCTGGATGAGATGTCCTAAACGTTATGCCATAAGGAAAAAGAGGAAGGGTGAGAGAGGATCCCCTTGGAAAATACCTCGGGAGGGGGTGAGAGGAGGAGAGGGTACCCCATTGATAAGAATGGAGTAGTAAGGGGAGGATATGAGGTTCATGATCCAGCGAGTCCAAGTAGGGTAGAAGCCAAAGGCTAAGAGCATCTGGTTGATGTAATCCAAACTTAATTTATCAAAATCTTTGGAAAGATCTATTTTTAAGAGAATACCTACTTTATTTAGGTGCTTCAAGGAGTGAATGACTTCATGAGTGAGAATGATCCCATACAGGATTTGATATCCTTCAACATAGACTGTTTGTTATGGAGAGATGAGAAGAGGAAGAAGGGGTTTAATCCAGTTGGAAATAACTTTGGAGATCACCTTGTAGATGAAGTTACACAAAGCTATTGCTCTGTATTTGTCTGGAGTGATAGAGTGTTCTTCTTTGGGGATGAGAGCTAGAAAGGTTGCATTAAGAGAAGGAAGAATTCAATGCATGCTTCTAGATTCCTCTACTATGTCCTAGACCTCTAATTTTATATGATCCCAAAAGTAGTGAAATAAATTGGAGGTGAAGTCGTCCAGTCCTGGAGCCTTGCCATGTTTGAGTTGGGCCATAGCATGTTCCACTTCTTGGAGGGAGACAAGTTTGAGTAACATCTGATTGTGATCTTCAGTTATGAGCTTAGGGATGTGCTATGTTACCTTATTGATAGCTTGTTTCCTACTTCTTGGAGGTTCCTGAAGGATATGTTTGAAATGGCGGAGGAGTTCCCTTTCTATGTCCTCACGTTCCTCTAGTTGATCCCCTTGTTGATTATTGAGAAGGGAAATTTGATTATGCATACGTCTTTGGATGGTGGAGCAGTGGAAGAATTTGGTATTCTTCTCCCTTCTTTTAGACAACGGATACTTGATTTATGTTTCATTAGAATTTCCTCTTACAATCTTCTCTCATCCAATTTTGTGAGGATAATTTGTTCCTGGGCTGCATGTGAATCTGATATTCCCTCTTTGATGATGCACAGCTGTAGTTCAGACATTTGCTGCCCCAGTTCCTTCTGATGCTGGAAGATATTACCAAACATGGAGTGATTCCATTGCTTGAGCTTGTTCTTAATATTTTTTGGTTTTTGCTGAAATTGAAACATTTTGGAGCCAGCAAGTGGTGTAAAGCGATTCTAGCAAGTGGTATCCAAATCTTTGAAGTCCGAATGAGTTAACCAGAAGGGTTCAAACCAAAAAGGTCGATTATTAGTTGTACCAGGGCGCGACCACTGTAATATGATGGGCCAGTGATTTGAACCAGATAAGGGGAGTATTGAGGAGATAATGTCGCCTCCCAGATGAATAGAATTGTCAGATATGAGGTAGCGGTCTAACCTTGAAGCCATTTGATGAGAGCCTGTTCTTCTGTTGTTCCAAGTGTGCAATCCATTGGAGAAAGGAAGGTCAATCAACCAATTTCTTTGAATAAAATATTTAAAGTTGAGGCTGTCCATTTCTAGCTTGGTTTTGCCTCCCATTTTTCTGCGAACTTAGTGATCATATTGAACTCACCACCAATAATCCAGAGTGGATGGCGTCTAGTGGTATTGAGTATTTCCAGGGTGTCGAGCGGAGAAATTTTTTGGAGAGGGTCTTGAGGGAAGTATACATTAGAGAGGCGTCCATGGATGTTGGAACCTAGCAGGTGGAAGGAAGCTTGAATGAGATTGTGGGAAGCATGAAAGTCAGAGAGGGAAATGATCTGGGGATTCCAGGCTATGGCTAGGCCTCCTGAGGCACCTAATGCATCAACAACTATGGTGCTGCAACCATACCATGTCTTAGTGATGATGGAATTGAGGGTAATGTTGGTAAATTGAGTTTCTTGCATAAATAATACAGATGGTCTTTCTTACTGAATCATGTTCTTGATCATTATATGCTTGGCGGGGCTGTTAAGCCCTCGAATGTTCCATGAGATGAGCTTCATTGATAACTATTGGATATTGACCGGTAGAACTTGGTCATCTTGGGATAACGCCCAGATTCAACAAGCATTTCTCCTACAATGATCGTTCTTTGCAGATCAGTTCTTCACCCTATTTTCTTTATTTCTTTGAATATCCTTTTTCCATCCCTCTGGCTCCTAGGTTGAATACCCAGGGATTTTCATTGCTGCGCCCAAAAGAGTAATACTTCCAAGCTATCAATCTGTCTGGAAGGTATCTTGTAATAATCCCTTTGTTTGCATGCCAAATCTAGAGCGAGTATATCCAGATATTCTAGATCAATTCTCTATGGTTCTTCATCCATATGAGTGGGTTGGCTCATTTATGCTTCAGATTATTCTTTCTATGGAGCTCTTTGAGAGTTTCCATCAGTCTCCATTTGATTGGGTTGCCATATGACAAGGTCCTTGTCTTTGATGAGCTGAGGGGTAGGACCCTGAGGGTTAGAGTGAGATTGGGTGGGGTGGATAACCAGAGGAGTGACAGAGGGATCAGGAATGGAGGATGTGGGCTTCTCGATTGCATGGTGTGAGTATTCTCCTTCTAATATTGGTTGATTGGCAAGGATATCAAAGCTGTTGCTGGTGGAGGGAGTAGGGGGGCCTTTGGGGACATATTTGGTTTTCTTGGTGTGCTTTCTGCAGTTGGGGACTTTGGTAAATCCCTCAGAGTTAGTGGTTTCAGGGCCAGGGGTAGGTTTAGGAGGCAAGTTTAAGGGGAAATCCCTGAATAGATGGCCATGTTCATTGCATTTTCAGTATCGAAAAGGGACATGATCATAATATATGGTTTGTACCCATTCAAAATCATCATGAAAGAGACTTACTGAGTATGTTAGGGCTTTGGCTAGATGCATGTAGACACAGACCCTTGCATAAGACGTGTATCTTCTGAGTTTATATTCTTCCGCGACCTTGATGAACTCTCCTACTCCATTTTCAATGGCCTTTAGGGAGTCCTCATCCCAGTATTCTAGTGATAATGAGTACATTCTGATCCATACAGGTGCCCAGTTGAAGTCCTCCTTATCTGGGTTGAATCTTTCATTCCAATCTCTAAAAGATATAGTCTTGCAGAGTTGAAGAAAGAAGGGCCTCCATCTAGGATGCAATTTATGTCCTTGATGCAGTTGAAGATGGTGTTGAAGAAGCCTTTTGGCCCCAGGGAAAGGATAACATGTCCTTTTGGTTTCCCTTTTGAGACAATCTAGCCATGTAGATCTTTCTCTCTAGGCAAAAATCCTATAAATTTACCGATAAGTGCATGATCTTTCATATATTGTATCTGAGCATTGATGTGATGACTTGGTAGGTCAATCTTTGGTCGTTCAGCGGCGATCGGAAAGAAAGTGGCAGAGGAAGCTTTCTTCTACCCTGTATTCACTTAGTGATCCTTTTTTTTATCGTTTTACGTAGGATTTGGTTCAGTTTGTGTCCCTGCGGAGTTAGAGGGTAGGATATGGGCTTGTGAGGCCGTATTGGCGGAGTCAGAGTTTCCAGGAGGGGGAGGGGTACTCTCCCCCCCATTGGGGAAACCATTAACGGAGTGCAGGGTCAAAAGGTACTGAAGCACTGCGAGGAACAAGTGAAGCCACCGTTAGAGCGAGGAAGAGCCCTGACGGCTCCTATTGCAGGGTTGTAAAAACCCTAGGATTCCATGGGGGAGGCTTCATCCTAGAGTAGTTGTCCTGTTTCTCACACATCCCTTAGTTAAGAAACAAATGAAATCATATTTTCATTTTGAAAGTGGTAGGATACTCTAGGCTGCTGGGTCCATAATCAAAGACATGTGTGTAAAATATCTAGTTAGATTCCAAAGAAACAATTGGTGCAAATTTTCCCCTCCACACAATATTTTACTCATAGATGCATCAGCCCATCACATGAATTATTGCGCACATCCCTTAATTTCACCAATGTTAGTGTTAATAATATTTCTTTGAGTAGAGGCACTTGCAAAATAGACCCATAGACATTAGAAAATGACTAAGACTATCATTGTTCATTTTTTATATATATAAAAATGGAATTGGAAATATAAATACTACAATTCATATAATTTTTCACCTCCACACATTTGTTGCATAAATATCTATGCCATGTTTCCTTTTCCATATTTGATCAGGATCTAGTGCAAGAACTGTTCTACAAAAGGTGCAAATATCCCTTTCGCATGTTCCTCCTTCCATATAAATCTTCACTTCCACACCTTCACAGACATTCACACTTTGTGTACTTGTTCCACATATATTCATTCCATAGAACAAATAAAAATTTTATGATTAAAATTTCCAATTAGTATAACGTAGAAGTGATATTGTAAAGAACTTGCTACATATATTTAATCATGAGGTGTTCGATCTGTATGAATATATTGGTCTTAAGTCATGGAAAATTATTCGAGGTAGCAATTTGTTGGTGCATAAATTATCTATTATAATCGATTATCCTCATTACGGTTTGAATTTATAAGTAAAGTCATTAAATGGGAAACTCACTATTTTCAGAATCAAATATACATATTCATGAAACTCGACAAAATTTTTACTATTATTTTCCTTAGTGGATAATCTGTTGCATTCTGAAATTTTAGAGTAATAAGAAACATACTCACTTTTTATTCTTGGTCATTGCGAAATAAATAAATTTTCTTCCACAAAAAGAAAATAATTATGCGATGGAATATAAAAACTGGTCACTCTTGCAAATCTACAAGTAACAAGCATAACACTAATTATTGTTCTATACATCAAAATATAAGCCAAATAATTGTGTTATGTAGTTACACCACATAATATTAATTCAATGGACATTCCTTCACACCAAACAAATTACCATTTTAATTTTTGATATTGTAATATGTTTGCGAAAATCCAAACATTTTTTATTATTTTCATTTTAATGGTACAAAATATGTTTTTTTTATCAAATGTCAAAAGTAAAAGGTTTTTAATGTGCGAAGTAAAGGATGTGCAGAAGAGGGTTACGTGCGGAGAACCTTTATCTCCCACTTATGCACCTCCTTAAATATTTCCCCTTTGAGAACTTCTTCTGCATATATCCATCACATACAACACTTCTCCTACACACCTCCATTACATATCCTTGTGTTTTGCGTTAGTGATTTATATTTCATTTCGTTCCTTTCATAAACATGGATTAGTTGTATCATAGTGATATATATTTCTCTGGTTCTCTTTGGATGTCCCCAAAGCATCAATTTGCACGACTTTTGACACACTCTAAATGTCACATAAACTTAATCAATTTCCCGTGGTGCTCACTAACATTTATTAGAAAATTAATTAAGGCTTAATTCTATGACTAACATAAGCTACACTGCCTATAAATGTAAATATATTTCTTAAATGTATATACATATAATACAAGAGATGTGATAATGCAAGTAGTAATTAATCAACACATAATCACGACATCATTCAATTGCTTAATAGAATTTATTATGATGCATTATGTAATGATTACTAGTTGTAAAAAATCAAGAAGGTGTAGATTAATCTACAGCCAATATTAAAAAAAAAAAAAAATTCTTAGTTATACTATTAAGAAAGGTTCCACTACAGGTAAAGGTACAATGTTTTAGCATTTTTCTAGTAAATTGGTGGATTGAGACATAATCATGGCTTCATTCCCTATTCTATGAGTATTTGTTGAATAATTTTGCAAAAACAGGAGGTGTCACCATGTACAAAATGCTATTTTTTGTCAAATAGAGTGAGACAACATTGACATACTGGTGGATATCAACTTCACCATCAAGTTGTTTTGTAGTAGAGCTAGATGACCACATCTACGAGACATATTTATTTCTATTTTTCCTTCCATAAATTTTTAATTAGAGTTATTATTGGGAGACTCTATGCTAACTATCATGATCATAAGGAATTCATATTTATCTTAGTTCATAAATTTATCTTACTTAGGGTATGCATATCGATGATATTAAAGAAGAAGCAAAGCATGAAGTAAATGGAAAATATTATTTTGGAATTTAGATATTTATTTATACTTCCCATAAATGTCATATTTGGTACCTTCAATTTATATTTATTGATAGTTCCTTGTGTAACAAACTTCACAAATAGTAACAACTTGTGATTATATAACATATTGAGAAATCTATAGTTAAACCAAATTGAGAAGTTTATTGATTGAGTGAGTATTTTTAATTACAAAGTGGAAATGGCTAGCATGGTAAGGAAATAATCTATTTGCACTGATATGATTAAGTGACTTTCTCTTATCGATGAGAAATTATAGTGGTCAATTTCATATGAGAGATACGTGAACTTGACAATGGAAGAGAGAAATTGAAATAATATTAGGAATAGTGGATTTGAAAAGGATCGAGGTAAGTTTGAAGTTGATAGGACAAGTAAGAAATGAGGACCTACACCATGCTACATGGAACCCATAGGCTTACATGGCAACCAAATATTGGCTTACCAATCGTTGACATTTGTTACCAAGTCATTGGTTCCTTGGGCCTTACAAAAAAACAAAAGAAAATATTAAAAAAAAAATGATATGAAACAAACCATTTTAAAAATACAAAGTATGTTTATTAATATAATCATATAAAACAAAAAATTATATTAAAGAAAAAAAAAAACCATTCAAAAGCATTAAAAAACCGTATATAATAAAATATGGTTATATAAAAATCCAAATTGATTGTCAATTGTTCATGTTGTTATATAAAGGGATTTGTTATATGGTTTGTATATATATGGGTTTGAATTCAATGGTTGTCACAAGATGATGATTATATGATATATGGTTCATGGAAATTTTATAATTTTTTCAACAAATATATAGTGGTGGTTTCAACAAATAACATATAAAATACAACTGTGCACCAAACTAGGTAGGTCACGAGGTTTGAACTTAGGCCACCCACCTAAACAACCAAACTGCCCATTGGGAATATATTTGAAACATATATTAGTTATTTCATATTAAAACCATACCATTCCATGCAGCGAGTAAATGGAAAAATGAATAGGAGGGGCTAGAATTGACAGTGTAAAAATAGGGTCAAATTCATATTCATTTTAACTAGAATTTCACAAGGATCATAGTGGTGTAGTCAATTTTTGCATCTGAGTGGTAGATTTTAGGGTTCATGGTAAAAAAATCCCTTTTCTTTAATTGCTGGGCATGAGGTTCAAGACAACAATGTGCCTTTCATAAGCAGGTTATGTTTATAGTTAAAATTCTCAAGAGGATGAGATGGACATTTTGGTGTTGTGATTGTTGTGTTTTCAGTAGTTGAATGTCAGGCCACTCCCAAGATTGGAGGTATAATGATGTATTTTTCCATGTAATTTCCTTTTTTTTTACTGAGATGAATGAAGTGACCTCCCCACTTATGAAATAGGGCCTTGAGACGTAGAACACGGTAGACGAACTCCATTATCAAACTTTTATGTGCATTTGTATTTGTGGTATCCTTTATGTTTCTTCTTCTTGAAGTGTTTGCGTACATGGTTTTTACATGATATTTTATGCAATTATGATAACATTAACCAAAGAAAATATCCCGAATAATCATGGTAAATCAAATATTCTTAATCAAGTTTGGTATCAGAGCGATCTTCTTGTTTATGTGAATTGCAAGTGTGAATGATAACCATGGCTAAACTCAAATAGAGAGAATGAAAACTTAAGTCATTTAACCTAGCTATTGGGCATGCAACACAAAGAAGGAAAATGGTAGATGATGATGTTCTTACCGAGAATGATAAATATTTCCATAAATATTTCTACACCATGGAAAATGAGGTAGAAAAAATGTTTGTAAATTATGATAAGAAATTGGAAAAGAAGGAAGAGAAGAAGAAAAATAAAGAAGAGGAAAATGCCTCAGTGAATCAGGGAATGGAGGAGAACTTCCTCAACCTCCATATATATCTTGTAGAGAAAATTCTTCTTCTTCACCATCTCATTATCATCATTCTAATAGACAACATATAAATGATTCTAACAATATTTTTTTTAAGTTGGATGAAAAGTATTATTTTCCTATGTTTAAAGAAGAATATAATGCAAAAAAAATAGACAATTGGATCAGACAGATTGAAGTGTACTTCCAGATATAAAAAATCAAAGAAGATGAGGAAAAAATCCAATTAGCATCTCTTTGACTAGGAGGCACTGCTTTCATATGGCGGGTGATCAAACTTCAGAAAGGTAGTAAGAATGTGGGTAAACTCCTTTCCTCTTGGTATGAATTTGTTTACATTGTAAAAGGAAAATTTTATCCATTGGGATATTGGAAAAAAGCCCTAATAGAATGGAAATATTTGAGACTTGGAAAAGGTCATTATGTTCAAAGTTTCACAAACGAATTTAGAAAGCAAGTTTTGGAATTGTGAATTCATTTAGATCACCTGATAATTTGATGAAATATATTGGTTCTTTACATACTTATCTTTGAAATTATTTGTTTTTGTTTGAACCCACTACTCTTGATGTGGCTAGTGTGAAAGCCATTCACCTTGAAAGTAGGGGAAAGTATGAACATGGAAATCATGCAAAGAATGCAACAAAAATAATGAAAAATGAAGCAAAGCCCTCTTTTTCCCATTGCAAGAAAGAAGGGAATGATGAGGAGAATTGTTGGAAGCTAAATATAAAATCGGAGAAAAAGAGGAATGGTGGAAAATGAAAGAAAAAACTATTGCTATAGTGCAACATGAACTGGATTCCATTTCAGATGATGAGATGTAGGTAAAAACTACTTGTTTTGCAATTGTTGGACCATTTGACCTAGGTTCTAATTCATGCAATGAGATGAATAACTCAACTATTGGGATTGCAGGTGATTGACGAATTGACTTGGGTTCTGATTTAGGAAATGAGACAAATATTACAACAATTGTTGTACCAAAGATGATAAGAACACCAAATACTACATGGCTCCAAGAACTTGAGAAGAAAAACCAAAGCATTCAAGCATAGAATGGTGAACTAAGAAGACTTCTACAAGACACAAAAGAAGAGAAATAAGGATTTCATATTTACCTACAAGCCACATAACAAGCCTTGGAAAAGTGTAAGGAAGGCTTATCAAATCCATCATCACTTGCTTTACAATCAACAACTAAGGTAAACTGTGTCATTAATTCTTCAGTTTTATGTTCTCATTCTGATGATGATTTTTGTGTTTTTGGAAAGCACACTAAAAGAATTGGTTCAAATCTAATTAATAATACAAGGTATCAAGGAAAGGACCTAGCTGTTAATGAAAAAGAAATTGTGAATCCCATCCAAGTGGTGGAATTATCACAATATAAAAGATTAAGCTATGTTTGAAAGGATGATGGGACATTCTCCAAGATCACCAATGAAAGACACTCCACACCCATGAAGACAAGAGAGTATTAAAGTGACAAGTCTAACATAGTGTAAGATGTTGAAAGCACATCACCACCTTCTAGTGATAGTGAGCATTCCAAAGGAATTTTAGAAATTTATAGATGCTATGATACCATGTAGAAATTCTATCAGTGGATTCATTCTGATATTGAAATGTACTAAAAAAATATACTGAATCATTCTACAATATTTGTAGAATACAAAAAATGATCGCCCAATCACATGTGTTAGGCTCCGTAGTTTGCAATATTGGCAAGAACAAACGCTGCAGAGCCTAAATCAAAACCACTTTTGAATACTAGGATCTAACCCTCCTGGATTCAGAGAGGGATCTATCTATATATGTGTTTTCAAAGATATTATTTAAGGCTTATGATATTATATTAGGCTAGTTATGAAGTACAAGGGTTTTTTTTGTTTTTGGTTGGGATGGATATCATCAAAATGAAGGAAGTCTTTTGAGGGGTAAAGGTGTGAGTAGGTTGAAATAATGGTTCAGCTGATAGGATAGGTAAGAAACAGAATCAATCCATTGGGCTATGGAGTCATAAAAGGATTTAATTGCACAACATGTCTCAAGAGTGGTCCATGGGGCAAGTCATCTATGTCAAAGGATCTCTTTAAGTTGATTTATGGTGTGGAACATTAAGAAGTGTGGTGAAAGAAGCAAACATATAAGAAAAAAAGGGCAGCTTTAGATCAAGTAAGGACTTTTAATCTAGCCTGCTTTCAGCACATTCTCAAGGAAAACATTCAAGATAAACATAAAAAGTAGCCTAAGAGCAGGTAAGAACTTTGAATCTAGCCTTATTTTGACATAATTTTAAGGGAAATTTTCAAAGCAACTGTTGGAGATAAACTAGAGGACAGGGCTAACCGTAAACTTCTCTAATTCAATCTTTACTTAGCAGACTTTTCAAGAACTTTCAAAGACAATATCTCAAGTTATACTCAGTAAGCATGGGCTCACCAACACTTCACTGGTTATTCTCTATTGAATTATCCTCGAAAACATAATTAGAAGAAAACATAGAGATAAAGATTTATCAGTGAGAAATAGGGTAGTTTACAGCAAGTCCTAATCTGTATTTGCTGTTCTTTATCAGAGAAAATGGATAGTATGGAAAAGATGAGAAAAATAAAAATTACAGTAAGAAAAACATCACCATTGACATAGACCAGGATCCCATAAATCATCTTGTATTTTTTATGTTCAAACCAGTTACAATCTTCAGGTCCAGTAGGTCTTTACAGCTTCAAAATTCTCTTCTCAGCCTATCTTTCTTCAATTAGAAAACAGAGCTTCAGCAGCCTCAATAGCTATTTACATTCAATGAGTATTCAACCAACATTTACAATGGACTCCTCTTATGGTATTTATAGATGAATTGAGGAGGTGGAGTGAAAGAAAGGGTTATTTGTCCAATTAATATAGAGTAAATTCTTCTCAACCTTTGGGAGGCTTTATGGAGAATATTTCAGATGTTTTAACTCTGCTAATTGATTTTTACATTAAATTTCATCAACTTTAGTCACTTTTGTTGACTTTTGAGGCTTTGGTAGGCTTGTAATTACTTTTTGAGCTATCTTTGGCAAATATCTCTGACTGTGCATTAAATTTGTATTCTTTTGAGGAAATAGGCCTGTAGGTGGCATTTCTGAGGATTAATTGGCTCACTGATATGGCATTTGGAGGCTTTCTTTGTTGATTTGTGTTGATTTGGCACTTTGAACTTCGATTAGGCCTTTGATTTGGCTTTTAGGCCTTCTTATAATCTTCGGGCTTTTTGTCTTTTTTCAACTGTTTTATCCTTTAATCATCTTTCTGCTTTATTCACTGTGTCTTTATCCTTTAAACTATAGGATTAAACCTTTAACCTTAAAATTTATGCGTAATATTTTATCTTTAATCTTTGTCTTCATTGTTCTTTATTCTATTTTATTTTCAGGGTACAGGTGGCTTTCGTCGATGCTGGAGGGTTCGATTGTATAACCAGTGCCTGCGAAACATTGATTAAAATCTAGAATTTACACCCCCAAAAGCTTATTTTCTGCATCGATTAGGCTTTGAGGATTGTGATCCTCAGTCCAGTGCCACTGTTCCCTTAGCTATGGGACGGTTTTTATGAATAATATACCTTTTAAAACCTGCAACCAAACACATAATTGTTATGTAAAACCTGCGAATTTTGGGGCTAAACTGCTAACAGAGGCTTAGAGGAGGTGGAAGGAGAAATGCGTGGAGGGAGGTGGAAATATGAAGAAAATGGGTTAAAAATCGAATTATGGCACAGAAATAGAACAGTGGTTTTGTGAAACCACGAATGGTTTTTGCAAAAGAGTTAGGTGGTAAGTGGTTTTACGCATTTTTAACGCGATACCACACAGGGTGCGACACTTGTCCACCCCGAAATTGCCTGTTTCGCATAGATTCGAGTTGTTAAACCCTAACATAAAAATCTACGTGAAATTGAATGTGAGCTGTTGGATCTGGGGGTGTAGATCCAACGGTCACGGGGGAGCGCGACAGGTGGAAGGTGCTCGGGCGAGGAGGTAGTGGAAGCCAGGTGTCGAGAGGTGATTGGGGGATAGTTTCATGGGTGGAAGGTAGGGTCGAGCTGACGTTGGCTATTTTTTTTGGTAGCGTGAATTCGCGTCGGGAGAAAAAGAAGAGGTGGGGGTGATTTAGTGCTGTCGGATCAGACAGATCTACAGCCATGATTGATGCGAGACTTGACAAGTTTGGCGAGGGAAATATAAAGGGAAGGGGGCTTAAAGAACGGGGAAGGAAAAGGGCTGATGGGGGAGTAGGGGAACGAAAACCAAGGAAAAGGGGCTAGGAATTGCTAAAATTCATGAAGGAACGGGGATAAATGATTGTCGGATCTCCCAGATTGACGATGGATATCTGCTGTTGGGGAGAAAGAAAATGGGAACAATGGGAGACAGATAAGGAGGGGAGTGCCAACAACTGTCGATCTTGGTAGATTGATGGTGGAGATATTATCGGGGGTTGAAACATCGGCGGAGGAAGGAAAAGTGTGATGAAGGAAAAATATGCGATTTGCTGATGCTGATGGGGGCTTAAAGATAGGCGCTGGGGCATGGTCTTGTGGAGGAGCAAGGGACCGAGAGACATGTAAAGAAGGGGCTATGAAGTGGCACGGAGAGTTAGCGCTTGGACGTCAAATCAAAGCCGATCGACGGTTGTGATTTCATCGGGAGATCGGTCCATCGGAAGAAAAAAAGTAAGGGGAAAGAAGACTTGCGAATGTCGATATGCAATGGCGATGGGTGCTAGTGCCTGGTCACAGGCGCAAGGTTGTATGGCGGAAAAAAGGAAGGGGCTTAAGCCAAGAGGGCTTAAAGCCTTATGTATAAAAAGGTCAAAAATAGACCAAAAAGGAGGGTTATGAGCCTTTTTTAGGGGTTCTGATAGGAAAAAAGGGATGTTTTAAACCATAAAAAAGGGGTTTTATAGGTTTAAAAGGGATTTTTGATGAAATGGAGGGTAAAAATGGGTTTTCTCAAAGGGAATGGAGGATAAATGAGAGGAAAGGAGAAATTTTATAGAGGAAAATGAGGGATATGTAAAGGGGAAAAATGAGTGATATGGGGGGATTTTGGAGGAAATTATGAAGGTGAAAAGATGGAGAAAATGGCTTAAAACAGTCCCTTTATACAACAGGGCTTATTGAGGATTTATTTTCAGGGAAACAAAAGTGAAGATTATTATTAAGTTAGAAAACACCAAAAGGCTTCAAGAATGATTAATTTTCTATGAAAATAATATCTTGAAGGCTCAAGATCTGTTTTAGCCATCATTTGTCGTGACAAAATTTACTGATGGCTAACAGTGGCTCCACTTGTGGATGGAAGCTCCTTGTAGGTGTCAATAAATTCAAAATTTTATCTCTGGAATGTAGACTTGTGCCTTATTCTTGACAAAATTTTCTTCCTTGATCATGATGCTTAAAAATATGATCAGTACTTTGTATCAGGAAACAAATTTCTCCCAAATATTCTACCTACACAACCTACTTTTCCTAACATTTTTTCTTCATAAGGTGCATTTGGACTTGCAAACCTTTGACATCAACATTTTATTATTTTATTGAAAGCAGGAAACTAATCTAAATCTACCCTTATTTCTTCCACGAGTTCAGATTAAACAGTTGAACTCATTAATTCTCTACCTAAGCTACTATTTGCCAAGATTAAACTGTCTGGCAGATTTTTTTCTCTATATTATAAAACAGAAATTTAAATACAAACAAACTAGGATTAAGCTGTCTGATTTGCTGTAAGACTATGGCATAAAAACAAGCTGCACATAGACTGAAATTTACAGAAATTTAAAACAAAATTGTGAAGGCTTAAGATCTGAAAATTATGAATATCCTTCCTTTTTTCCTCAGCTCTGATTTTGATCTTTTTAGGGTTGTTCTTCTTCTTTACCTGGTTCAAGTTTTTAGCATTTTAGAACCAGTTGTTTTTCTTCTCTGTGGCTCAAGTTTTGGTCTGATTAGAGCCACTTCTTTCTATCCTAATATAATCTACTGATAAGCCAAGATTAAACAGTTTTTCAAATCTTCTTCACTAACCTATCAACAGTAAATTTAAATCTATCTAGTCATGATTAGACTGTATGACTAAATAGCAATGTTCTTTTTGGTAGTGGCATTTAAGCTTGCACACTTTCAGGTCTTTCTTTTCTTTTTTGGTATGGGTCTGTACCTTTCTTATTTTATTTCTGCACTCTTTTCTCTTTTTCTATTGTTTTTGTATTTTTTTTTTTCAAATTCAAAAGCAGTGTTATATACAATGAAAAAAAAATCTTTGAAACTAAAATATTGGTTAACATAAATAATATTTGAGAGTCTTGCCATTGTCAGGACCTCCAAAATATTCATCTCCATCCGATTCTTCTAGAAAGAATGCATTGTTCCCAATAGCAGATTGAATAAGATAAGGGCCTTGCCATAAATTATCAAATTTTCCATGTTTTCCCTTATCTTCTCTCCTTGAATCCCATTTCAATACTTTATCACCAATCTTAAAATCACTTTCCTTGGTTCTTTTTTCAAACAAATTCTTGATGTTTTCTTGTAGTTGTTGTGCTCTGATGTATACTTATTCCCTGGTTTGTTGTAGATGTATAGTCTGGTGTATTCTTCTTGTCATATCATCATCTTCAGAATGTACTTCTTGGATCAGCTTCATGATTGGCACTCCTAAACTAGTTTGAAATATTGCATCAGTTCCATAAACTAGCTGGTAAGGAGACATCCCAATTGACTTTTTAACTATCAATCTGTCTACCCATAATGCATGTACTAGCTTACTGTGCCATGGTTTCTTATTATCTTCCAACAACTTCTTGATAATGTTTACCAAACTTTTATTTGAGGATTCTACCAACCCATTACCTTGAGGGTAATAAGCTGTAGAATGACCCAATATAATCTGATATTTATGACAGAATTATACCATATTTTTAGATCCAAATGCAGCAGCATTGTCATTTATGATCTTTCTAGGACATCCAAATCTAGACAGTATATGGTTTCCAAGGAATGAAATGATAACTGAGTTAGTGGCATTCCTAGAGGGGATGGCTTCTATCCATTTGGTAAACTAGTCTGTTGCTGTGAGGATTCATCTATGTTGGGAAGATGAGGCAGGATGGATTTCCCCAATGAAGTCTAGACCCCACTGCTGAAAAGGAGCTTCAACAGTGATTGGTTGTAGAGGTAAGGGAAGCAGTTTTCTTTTGCCTTCAAAGATTTGGCATTTGTGACAGGCAATAATCATTTTGTGGATATATTGAAAGAGAGTGTTCCAGTAATAACCAACTCTAAGGATTTTGTTAGTAATTGAATTCTAGTAGAGGTGACCTCCACATTCTCCTTCATGAAATTCGTGCTTGATCTTATCTGCATCATTCTCAGGAAAACATTCAAGCAATAATCCACTAGCATTTTTCCAATGTAAGCATTTATCCAAAATGTAGTAATTTACAACTTTCAACTTTAAAAATCTTGTCGTTATTTTAGACAAACTAGGGGGGCATTAAGATTGAGAAAAACATACAAAATATCAACATACCAAGATTAATTCAGAAAATGATCTTCAATAATTGGAGTTGTCAACTCCTCCTGTTCATCTAATGCATTAAACATGTTTATATCAAGGGATTTAAAGTTGGATTCAGCCATAAGTTTTGCTAGTCCTTGACCTTTTATGACATTAGTGGGTTTGATTTCTAAGTCATATTCTAAAATTACAACAATCCACTTTCCTCTTTTGCCATCTGGATCTTGGGTCAATATGTCTTTTACAACTAAATGAGGCACAAGTGCTATAATGTGGGAATGTAAAATGTAAACTCTGAAGTCTTTTAAGGCTTTGACCAAGGCAAAAGCTTGTTTTTCCATTATGTTGTACTTAAAAGGTGCATCTGTTAATGCCTTGCTAAAAAATGCAATTGGCTGCTCTTGTCCCTTCAAGTTTTTCTGTAATAGGACAACAACTACTGTGTGTTTTGATGCAAATGAAAAAAATGAAGAAATCATTTGTAAAATCAAGACATATAAGAACTGGTGTTTCCGTGAGTGCTTGTTTTACCAACTCAAATTATTTCTTTGCTTCTAAGGCCCATTTAATTCCATCTTCTCTTTTAAACATATTTTTCATGTTTCTAAGGAGTTCAGCTAAATTGGGTATGAAACTTCTCAAGAAATTAATCTTCCCAATGAAAGATTGAAGTTCCTTGATGTTTCTAAGATGGTTTATTTGCGATATACCATCAATCCTCTTTGGTTCTATCCTTATTCCCTCTTCTAATATGATATGTCCAAGAAGTTTACCTTATTGGAGACCAAACAATGTTTTCTTTGGATTTAAGGGCAACCCATATTTTCTGCATTTGTCAAAGACTTTTCTCAAGTGTATTAGGTGTTATTCATCTGTTTTAGAATAGACAATGATATCATCAAGGTAAATCATAATGAATTAACCTATTTCTTCTGAGAATGCTATATTCATGGCTCTTTGAAATGTGGCACCAACATTCATTAAACTAAACGGCATCTTCAAATACATGAAAGTACCCCAAGGAGTAGTAAAGGTTGTTTTAAGTTGATCACCAGGATGTACCAATATCTGATTGTAACCTAAGAGGCCATCTAGAAAAGAAATTATTTTAGAACCAACTACCCTTTGTAAGATATGATCCATTTTGGGCAAGGGGTAGTTGTCCTTTAATGAGGCTTTGTTTAAGTTTCTAAAGTCAATGCAAAGCCTGATTTCTCCTGTTTTCTTCCTAACTGATACAAGATTAGACACCCACTCTAAGTATCTAACAGGGACTATAATTTTAGCATCATACATTTTTCTAAATTATTTCTTTACCAGAGGTAATTGAACAGGGTTGATTTTGCACAATTTTTGTTTAAAAGGCTTTTGGTTTTCTTTGAGGGGTATCTTATGCTGGAGTATTTATGTATCATATGATTTTAGATCTTCATATCTCCATGCAAAAACATCAAAAAATTCTTTAAAAAACTCAATGTATTTCAGTTTAATGTGAGATGGCAGTCTCTTAGACAGTTTGATCATTTTGGGATTTTCCTAACTGCCTATGTTTCATTCTTCCACTTTAGTTTCAATAGGTTCCAGTTTTGGCTTTTTGGCAACATCATTCAAGTCAAACAATTCTTCTAATGGGACCATTCCTTTTGGAAAGTTGTGATCTTTAGATTGCAGCACTTCTAAGTCTTCATTTTATAAATCTGTGCTTTTTTCTGTTTTATGTTCGGGTTTATTAGTTAACAGATTTATTTCAGCAATCTCAGGATAATTTTCTTCTTCAAAAGTGGGTTTTCTTCAATAGGACAGTCTTGTTCATACTCTGAATCTGAGTATGTTATTTCAAATTCATTTTTGGACTGTAGGCATTCTTCTATTTGTTTATCTCCATCAAAAACTTGCCAGTATTTTTCATTATCCAGGACAGCTAGTTTATATTTGACTTGGGTGGAGCATTCCTTGCTTTCATAATGTGTTAGACAAGTTCTAGCAACAAAGGCTAATCCATTAGCAAGAATGTTTTGGTTCCTTGGGAAAAAGGTAAGTTGGAATTCAGCAAATGTTTTTAACAAGTCCATGCCTATAGGCTCTAAGTCTGGGATGTTTAGCAGTGTATTCCCCATTTACTTGTCTAATTATCAATTCTGAATCTCCATGGACTCTTATTCTTTTGGCTCCTAATTTTTTCAATAAATGAAAGCCTAAAATGAGAGCTTCATACTCTGCTATGAGTTTTGTGCATTGGAAGTTTAATCTATAAGAATGACCCTCAACATGATTGTTTTCAGTGTTGTGCACCCATATGCCTGCTCCTGCACTAGTTTTAGAGCAAGATCCATCAAAACTCATACTCCAAAGAGGAATGTTTTCAGATTTGTCATTTATTTCATTGCTATCCTCTCTTTCTTGTTTTCCTAATCTGTCACAGTGTTGTTCCTGCAGGTCTGCACTATGTTGATTTTTTTTTTTTCCTCAAGATTTTCAATGTTTTGAGGTTTTATTCTTTGATTTTCATGATCTGCTCTATATTTATGATTGTTTTGGACCTCAAGACCTTTGATCTGTTTGTTGTGATTTTCTGAATTAGCAAACTATCTTTTAGTTTTCTCCTTGTTTTCCTCTTCATCTATGGTTGCCACTATGTTTGGATGTGGAGGGAACACTATATTGGGTGATGCTTCATTGACTAACTCTTTTTCATTAGGAATTTCATCATTGTAAAGAATGAATGAGTCAAGGTTAGTGTGTATGGAATGAAGAGGAGAGTTTTCTGGTATTTCTTGGTTACTCACCATGTATTTCATGTGTGTTTCCCTATAGAGTCTTCTAGGTTGACTGAAGACAGGGATGGTGGCATGTAATGTTCCCAATTTGTATGGAACATTAATTTTTTCCATTTCCACATATGAGATCAATAAAATGGGTAGGAGACCCATTAATTTCATGAATAGGTAATAAAAAACCTCTTGGTATGAATTAGGATCACTTTTAGAGCTGGATTTCACACCTCCATGTGTGAAAGGGGGCTTTTGCAAGAAGGCTAGGTCAAGTTTGACCAAGTCAAATTAGGCAGTAGCATGAGGTGGAGAGCACAATGTGGGCTAGCGCAGTGGGATAAGGAGGGAAGATTCTAGAGGAAGGAAAACCTAATGAGTGGGGTCCATTGAGAGGGAGCTCACATTGTTTAAAAGGAGGGAAAGGTAGCCATTGCAAATGATGTTGAGTATTATTCATCTTTGGTCCATTGGACTTGCTGCAACTTCTTGCTGCTTAGCAAGAAATGCCGAGAAATTCCTATTTAGGATTTCCTCTCCTTCTTGAGTAGCTCTTGGAGGATTGCACTCTATTCCCCATATTCATACATTGAGTTCAAGAATCATCCTTCTTCATCAGTGCAGTTTCAGCTGGAGATTGTGCATTGTTGCTGGGTGTTGCTGGGGAGGTTTTCTACAACACCATCCTTGGCTAGTTTTTTAGAGGATGGAGCTTCCATCCCTTTGGGAGATTAGAAAAGGAGGTTCATGAGCTTATTCCACCATATTTGGCACCAAGGCAACCACTTGCCATCATATGCAGCGCAGTCCCTCTCTTAGACAACGTTATTCTTGGAGAGCATTTGCTGTGAGGGATTAGAAGATAGTTCAGAGGGTGAGATCTTAGGTGAAGGGATCAGCTTTTCACTTCATATTTCCATTGGAGGAGGGTTCTTCATTTGATGCAGCCATTTCAGCCTTCTCTATATATTTACAGTTTTGAGTTGCTGCTGCCCAGCAAATTCGACATTATTGTATTTTCCCATTTTGTACATGTATTGTAGCCAATCATTCTAAGGATTGTTGTATTAGTGTTTTCAGGGGTTGAGAGCTTGCTCCCCCTCATTTCTTGAGCTATCATTGATATATCATTATATTTTCATGTTATATGTTGCAGTTTCTCACTAGTAAATTTGGCAGAAATTCCGACACTTTTGACCAAATGTTGGAAATTTCCCCAAATTTTTTCAACTTTTTCAAATCCCGCCCGAAACCGTCACTATACCGACATTCAAAGACAAATTTCGCAATACTGACACTTATACAAAGTGTCACAATTGCGACATTTGAAGGAATCCGTCGGAATTGCGACAGTATCGGCAATAGCGTCGCTATTGCAACAGTTTGAGGATATCGTCGCTATTGCGAAAGTTTGAGGAAAGTGTCGCTATTGCGACAGTTTGAGGAAAGTGTCGCTATTGCGAAAGTTTGAGGAAAGTGTCGTTATTGCGATGTTTGAGGAAAGTGTCGCTATTGCGACATTTGAGGATATCATCTCTATTGTGACAGTTTAGGCAAAGGTGTCGCTATTGCGATAGTTTCGGCAGAAACGTCGCTATTGCGACGGTTTGGGCTAAGTGTCGCTCTTGCGACGGTTTGGGCTACGTGTAGATTCTAATTCACTCTCTAACTGACTTTCAACATATGTCAAAAATGATTTGATATTATTTGAATCAATTAGGGTTAGTTCAACATTATTGCTATAACATTTTTATGTGAGGTTGCAGGCCATGAAACTTCGACCATGTTAAGGATAATTGTTTTTGAACATCTAGTCCAAGCGTCAGATCTTTGTTCATTGTATTTTCAGAGATATGCTCTAAGGAAGTTAGGGTTTATGTATGCTCTAGAATTATTTCTTAAATCATGGTCAGCTTGGTATTTTGGCTATCTTCTCGTCTGGAAATTTTTAAGCTATGAAATCTTCATACATGGCCCGTTTTCCATTTGCTACCTTGTGTCTCCAGGCAGCCGGGCGCGCCGTATCGCGCCGTGTGACGCCACACGACCAAGGGCGCCCGGGTCGGGCCGTTTCATATGAGGGCGCATGTCAGATTTGCTAACTTGTGACCGCCTGGGTACCTTAATGTGCACGTTCGGGTGGCTCGTTTGGCGTTTTCTACCTTGTGTCTCCAGGCGGCCGGGCGCGCCGTGTGATGTCGCACGACCAAGGGCGCCCAGGTCGGGCCGTTTCGTACGAGGGCGCCTGTGTCAGATTTTCTAACTTGTGACCACCCGGGTGCCTTAATTTGCAAATTGAGGCAGCCCATTTTCCGTTTGCTACCTTGTGTCTCCGGGCAGCCGGGCGCGCCATGTGACATCGCATGACCAAGGGCGCCCAGGTCGGGTCGTTTCGTGCGAGGGCGCCTATGTCAGATTTGCTAACTTGTGACCGCCTGGGTGCCAACTTATGCATGTTCAGGCAGCCTGTTTATTTTTTTCTACCTTGTGCCTCCGTGCGACTGGGCGCGCTATGTCATGCCATGTGGCGCCGGACGACCATTAAGGGTGCCCAGGTCTAGTCGTTTCGTGCGAGGGCACCCGTGTCACATTTGCTAACTTATGACCGTCCGGGTGCCAGCTTGTGCACGTTCGGGCGACCCGTTTGCCGTTTTCTACCTTGTGCCTCTGTGCGGCTGAGGGCGCCGTGTTGCGCCGTGTGATGTCGCACGACTAAGGGCGCCTGGGTCGGGTTGTTTTGTACAAGGGCACCCGTGTCACATTTGCTAACTTGTGACCGCCCAGGTGCTAGCTTGTGCACGTTCGGGTGGTCTGTTTACCATTTTCTACCTTGTGCCTCCATGCGGCCAGGTGCACCGTGTCACGCTGTGTGACGCCGCACAACCAAGGGCGCCCGGGTCTGGTTGTTTCGTGCGAGGGCGCCCGTGTCATATTTTCTAACTTGTGACCGCCCGGGTGCCAGCTTGTGCACGTTCGGGCGGCCTGTTTGCCATTTTCCACCTTGTGCCTCCATGTAGAGAGGCGCGCTGTGTCATGCCGTGTGATGTCGCATGACCAAGGGCACCTGGGTCGGGTTGTTTCGTGCGAGGGCACCCGTGTCACATTTTCTAACTTGTGACTGCCCGGATGCCAGCTTGTGCACGTTCGGGCAGCCTATTTATCGTTTTCTACCTTGTGCATCCGTATGGCTGGGCGCATCTTGTGACGTTGCACTACCATTAAGGGTGCCCAGGTCTGGCCGTTTCATGTGAGGGCGCCTGTGTCACATTTGCTAACTTGTGACTGCCTAGGTGTCAACTTGTGCATGCTCAGGCGGCCCGTTTGTCGTTTGCTACCTTGTGCCTTCGTGCGGCCGCGCGCGCCGTGTCGCGTCATGTGATGTCGCACGACCAAGGGCGCCCGGGTTGGGCTATTACATGCGAGGGCGCTCGTGTCAGATTTGTTAACTTGTGACCGCCCAGGTGCTAGCTTGTGCACGTTTGGGCGGCCCGTTTGCCATTTTCTACCTTGTGCTTCCATGCGGTTGGGTGCATCATGTCGTGCCGTGTGACACCGCACGGCCAAGGGTGCCCGGGTCTGGCTGTTTCATGCGAGGGCACCCGTGTCACATTTGCTAACTTGTGACCACCCGGGTGCCAGCTTATGCACGTTTGGGCGGCCCGTTTACCATTTTCTACCTTGTGCCTCCATGCGGCCGGGCACACCGTGTCGCACCGTGTGACGCCACACGACCAAGGGCACCTGAGTCAGGCCGTTTCATGCGAGGGCACCTGTGTCACATTTGCTAACTTGTGACCGCCTGGGTGCCAGCTTGTGCACGTTCGGGCGGCCTGTTTACTATTTTCTACCTTGTGCCTTTGTGTAGCTGGGCACGCCATGTCATGCCGTGTGACGCTGCACGACCAAGGGCACCCGAGTCTGGCCGTTACGTGCGAGGGCGCCCATGTCACGTTTTATAACTTCTGACCGCTCGGGTGCCAGCTTGTGCACGCTTGGGCGGCCCATGTACCGTTTGCTACCTTGTGCCTCCGTGAGGCCGGGCGCGCCGTGTGACGCCGCATGATCATTAAGGGCGCCCGAGTTTGGTCGTTTCGTGTGAGGGCGCCCGTGTCACATTTGGTAACTTGTGACTTCCTGGGTGCCAGCTTGTGCACGTCAGGGTGACCCATTTTCTGTTTTCTACCTTGTGCCTCCATGCAGCCAGGTGCGCCGTGTTGCGCCGTGTGACGCCGCACAACCAAGGGCACCCGGGTCAGGCCGTTATGTGCGAGGGTGCCCGTGTTAGATTTGCTAACTTGTGACTGCTCGGGTGCTAGCTTGTGCACATTCGAGCGACCAGTTTTCCATTTGCAACCTTGTACCTCTGTGCGGTCGAGCACGCCATGTCGCGCCGTGTGACGTCGCACGACCAAGGGTGCCTGGGTCTGGCCGTTTCATGTGAGGGCGCCCGTGTCACATTTTCTAACTTGTGACCGCTTGGGTGATAGCTTGTGCATGTTCGGGCACCCCGTTTTTCATTTGCTACCTTGTGTCTCCAGGCATCCAGGCACGTCATGTGACGTCGAATGACCAAGGGCACCCGGGTCGGGCCGTTTCGTGCGAGGGCGCTTGTGTTACATTTGCTAACTTGTGACCGCCCGGGTGCCATAATGTGTACATTTGGGCAGCCCATTTTTTGTTTTCTACCTTGTGTCTCCAGGTAGCCGGGCGCGCAATGTGACGTCGCACGACTAAGGGCGCCCGGGTCAGGCCGTTTCGTGCGAGGGTGCCCGTGTTAGATTTGCTAACTTGTGATCGTCTGAGTGTCTTAATTTGCACGTTCGGGCAGCCCATTTTCCATTTGATATATTATTCCTCTGGGCGGCCGGGCACGCCATGTCGTGGCATTTGATGCCTCACGACTAAGGGCGCCTGGGTCAGGCCATTTCGTGCGAGGGCGCTCGTGTCAGATTTGCTAACTTGTGACCGCCCGGGTGCCATCTTGTGCATGTTTGAGCAACCCATTTGCCGTTTGCTGCCTTGTGCCTCCATGCAGCCAGGCGCGCCATGTCACGCCTTGTGACACTGCATGACCAAGGGTGCCCAGGTTGGGCCGTTACATGCGAGGACGCCTGTGTCAGATTTGCTAACTTGTGACCACCCGGGTGCCAGCTTGTGCACGTTCGGGTGACCCATTTTCCATTTTCTACCTTGTGCCTCCATGCAGCTAGGCGCATCGTGTCGTGCCATGTGACGCCGCATGACCAAGGGCATTTGGGTCGGGTCGTTTCATGCGAGGGTGCCCGTGTCACATTTTCTAAGTTGTGACCGCTCGGGTGCCTTGTGCACGTTTGGGCGGCCCGTTTGCCATTTTCTCTCTTGTGGCATCATTCGGTCGGGCACGCTGTGTTGTACTGTGTGAGGTCACCCGACTAGGCACGTTTGGGTTGGGAAATTTTGTTCGAGGGCGCCCGTATCAGTTTTTCTAAGTTGTGACTGCCCGAATGCCTTGTGCATGTTCGGTGGCCCGTTTTCTGTTTGCTCCCTTGTGGCATCGACATTCGTTTGGGTGCGTCATGTCGCACCGTGTGAGGTCACCCGATTGGGTGCGTTCCGGTCAGGCCGTTTCGTTCAAAGGCACCCGTGTCAGGTTTGGTAAGTTGTGACCGCCTGGGTGCATTGTGCACATTCAGGTGGCCCGTTTGCCGTTTTCTCCCTTGTGCATGTTCGGTTCGGGCCGTTTTGCTCGAGGGCGCCCGTATAGGTTTTGCTAAGTTGTGACTGCCCAGGTGCCTTGTGCACATTCGGGTGGCCCGTTTTATATTTTCTCCCTTGTGGGATATTCATTCGGTCAGGTGCATCGTGTTGCGCCATGTGAGGTCACCCGAACTGGCGCGTTTGGGTTGGGCCGTTTCGTTCGAGGACGCCCGTATCAGTTTTTCTAAGTTGTGACTGCTTGGGTGCCTTGTGCACGTTCGGGTGGCCTGTTTTCCATTTTTTCCATTGTGGCATCGTTCAGTCAGGCGGGTCGTGTCGCGCTGTGCGAGGTCACCCGACCGGGCGCGTTCGGGTCGGACTGTTTCGTTCGAGGGTGCTCATATCAGATTTCATGCTAATTTTTGACCACCCGAGTGCCTTGTGCACCTTCATGCGGCAAATTTTTTGTTTTTTCCCTTGTGGCATCGTTCGGTCGGGCGCACCGTGTCGCGTCGTGCGAGGTCGCCCGATTGGGCACGTTCGGGTCGAGCCGTTTCGTTCGAGGGCGCCCGTATCAGTTTTCATGCTAAACTGTGACTGCCTGGGTGCCTTGTGCACCTTCGAGCAGCCCGTTTTCCGTTTTCTCCCTTGTGGCATCGTTCGGTCGGGCACGCCGTGTCGCGCCGTGCGAGGTCACCCAACCGAGCGCGTTTGGGTCGGGCCATTTCGTTCGAGGGCGCCTGTATCAGTTTTGAAAAGTTGTGACTGCCTGGGTTCCTTGTGCACGTTTGAGCAGCCCGTTTTTCATTTTCTCCCTTGTGGCATCGTTCGATCGGGCGCACCGTGTGAGGTCGCTTGATCGGTTGCGTTCGGGTCAGGCCATTTCGTTCGAGGGCGCCCGTTTCAGTTTTCATGCTAATTTGTGACCTGGCTGAAGCCTCGACACTTTCAGAGCATCTGGAATGACCTCTCTCTTCCCCAATCTCCCTCTCTCTCTCTCTCTCTCTCTCTCTCTCTCTACCCTCCAATTCTCTCACAGCTATATCCCTCCCTAAATCACCTAACCCCCTAAACCCCTAACCAATTTAACCCCCTAAACCCTAAACCTATAACCCCTTAACCCCTAACCCATTTAACCCCCTAAACCATAAACCTCTAAACCCCTAACCCATTTAACCCCCTAAACCCTAAACCTATAACCCTAACCCATTTAACCCCCTAAACCCTAAACCTATAACCCCTTAACCCCTAACCCATTTAACCCTCTAAACCCTAAACCTCTATATCTCTAACCCCTAACACCCAATCCCTGGCTAAGCCCTCCAAATTCAAATTAGCTTTGAAGAAGTAATTGTTTTCTTACTTTTGTCTAACTCACTATATAATTAGATCATGAATGTGAGAAGGCTTCTGGTTGTAAGCATGGTTGTGGTATGTTGATGTTCAGACGAAAACTACAACTTGTAGCCTTTGATCTGCTAGGGGTAAGTTACCTTGATATTAACGATGGTGTATTCATACTCCTTCTGAATAACCAATAAAGGTTCAAGGAAATTGACCAATATGTTGTCAAGTTTTATCTTATCCATCTCTAGGGCAAGCTTCTTTTCGGCTAACTCCACTGCTTTTGATCTCAATTTTGCTAATTGCTTCATTCTCTCATATGATACCCAAGCCTTTCCCTTTCTCTTCCCTTCTAATTCTATAATAGTGTCATAGTGATGCCAGCCAACTTCTTTGGAAAGCCTTCCTAGCACACAATACTAGGTTATGAGGGTATCATATGTTTGTGGGTAATGCCATTATTACCATGTGTTTGTAGACTAATTAGTAAATTTTAGGAAAAAATTGAAAAAATTCTAATGATGATAATTGATGGTAACTCATGTGATTATGACCAGCTTGGAATAATGATACGAACACAAAAAAAGTGCTAGCTAAATACTTCAGGTGGTTGAGTGGAAGTGTCACAACAAGTGTAAGAAATCAATAAGAAGAGGCCGCTTATTTTAGAACATATGGAAGATGTTGGAATATTCATAACTTGATACTCTAAGGGTATCCCTTGAATGAACAACTCTATGGAAAATGGTTGTGGAATCATAGAATTATCTCCATACACGAACATTATGAAAATTACTATAAGGTCTATTTAAGGATGATTCATATAACGAAGAAAATATTGGCAATCAACTAATGAAGTTGAATAATTATGGTAATAATGAAATTAATTTTGAAAAAACCTATAAAATATGATGAAATTAGTTTTTCTACCTAAAAATATTATATTTATTAATATTTTTTATTACTTATAAATAATAATTACAATGAAAAATTACGATGAATATTATAAGTAATGATTTTTACATCCAAAAATATTGTTAAATTGTTTTTAAATAAAATAAAATAAGTTTATTTTGTAAAATATTACAGCAGTTTACAATAAATATATAAAATAATTTAAATAAAATAAATTATTCACTAATGTTTGAGTGGGAAATTGTCATATGATTTCATGTCATAGTTTCAATTTTTTCCCGCTCAGATTGTTTGACCTATTCAAATTTTCTTAATCGACCTATTCAATTTTTTTTTCCCGCTCAGCTTGTTCAACCTTTATGCCTTCTTTCCCATTCTACCCTATGATTCCATTCTGCCCTATTCAATTTTTTTTTCCCGCTCAACTTGTTCGACCTTTTTCTCATGAACTCTGAGCATGGAAAACAACCTGTTGTAAATCCTAGAGACAGCCTAGAGTTGCTATAGACCAGTGCCTAGGACATCTTATAATGTATGGAGAGCAGAAGATGCATAATAGCGTTTGACGTTAAAACAAGACAGGGCTCTCATACTACTTCTTTATAAACAGAGAATAACACTTGAGTGGGACCAAAACTTCCGATAGTTTGAAGCATTAAAGAGTAATACTGAATGAATGTAATGCTGAACTCAAACACTGCTGTATCAGACAACTTTAAGAAAATTCACAGTAAACAGGGCCGGATTCATGGTATATGGCAGAAAAAGAGGTATATATAAAGATGACTACTGAGCTGTATAGAAAGAAGGAGATATTAACTGTTAAGAAGACGACACCAAGAAGAGTTCCCCAGCATATGATGGGCTTATACGACTAAGAATCCATACATGCTGGCAACTTTCATCAATAGCACTTCGTAATAGCCAATATAGCAGAAATATGTATGAATTGGAAATGAAACACTGTATTATACCTGAGCCATTTTTAAAGTACCAAGAAGCTAATGATATAAGTATCAGAGAGATAAATTTATATCAAAAAACAACGGGACACTCGCATTCCAGAATATAACACCAGAGACATGGATGTAAATGAAATGAACAACGACATTGCAATAAGCAAGAGAGAATCACACACTACCATAAACCAAGACCGGAATCCTTATTAAAGTATAACTCCTTATCATTGAAACCCAACGGGCTCTTCACATTAGCATTTGAGTCTTCACAAAACACACACAGAAAATCCTTACATAGTCAATTTCTTCTGAAGAATTGGAACCTTTCTTTCTTCTTTGATATCACTTATATAGGATTCCTCTCCTCTCAGCGAGAAGATATTTCGGGAAAATATCTTCTTCGCATGAACAAAATTTGTTAAAAGTCACTATCATAACAGAAAAATTTCATGATGGGGAATCAGTCCTCCCATCATGCATAAATAGGCCCCGGGCCAATTTCCAAAACAGAACTTAACAAATGTTTGATGTAAATAGTAAAATGCAAGAGTGGTGAAAAACAACCCACTCGGAACTTTGAAAGAAATAAACTAAATTAAAGTAAAATAGGCCATTTAGACCGTATCATGAGTTAACTGAAAAGTCATGGGCGAGGCTGAGTTGAAGCCGTTGCAGATTCTGGCGGAGGCACGTTTGCGGAAGAACTAGTATGCTGACTCATGAACCGTGTCAGTCTCTGCTGGCTCTCGGAGGTCGGTTCTGGCATCGCTGAGAGCTTCTCTACTTTGATGAAGGCTTCGCCAAGAGCGTGGATTCCTGCCTCAGTGGGGAGCCGGTGTCTGATCATGTAAAGGAGATTAAAATCCTTTTTGAGGACAGTGACAATTGTACTGGCTCTGAGCTGAGTCGCTTTCCCCATTTGGAGGTCAGTCCAATCTCTTTCCATTTGCAAACGCTCAGTGTATTGATCTAGAAGCACAAGCACGGCAGGGGCGTTGGGTTCCCAACAGGAAGGGAGTCCGGTTGCGGTGATCTCATCCCATACTTCGTCAAATTGTTTGACACTGTCGATCACCCGTTGAAGGGCCCTTGAAGCCGCTGCTCGGGCTTCCTCTTTATCGATGATCTTCTGCCCTTCGATGACCTCTGTAAAACGGCTGGAGATACCATGTTTTCCCAAGTCATTTTCCCTTACTGCATAAAGGAATGAGATGTAATCACTGGCATGTTGAGCTCTGCTAGGTAGATCACCCCCTGCCTCCTGCAGCTTTCTATTTAGATAAGGAATAGTAGACTTGAGCTCCCCTATCATTGTCAAGAATTCCCATTTCTCCGTTACCGCCGTGATTATGTCTGACCAAATTAGGCTTCTGGCCTCGAGAAGGGTGAGGTTCCCCTTTGCTCGGCTCTTCATTTCAGTGATGGTTTTTCTCTGCTCAGCCGTGACCTTTTTCTCTTCCTCGATTTCCCTTTGTAGTTCTTCAACTGTTCTGGCTTTTTCAGCCAGGACACCTTCCAATTCTGCGACCTTTTGCCGGGCTGTGGATGCTTGTTTCTGCAACACTTCAATCTCAGCTCTAGCTGTGGATAGTTGTGCTAACACTGAGCCGGTTCCGCTTGATGCTTCAGCCGTGTGACAATTGTGCGAATCCCACCGGGCCTGTAGCTCCGTTGCTCTGTTTTCTACCTCGCCGATCCTCTTGGCCATCTTTTCCTTCTCTTCTCTCTCCCTGGAAAGCCTAGCAGACAGTTCCTTTTTCTCTTCCTCTACCCGCACCAATTCAGCAGTCTGTACAGGATGCGAAGCCGGTATGCGAGCCTGTTTCTTCGCGGCTGTGATATCCTTCTGCAACTTAGCTATAAGGGCTACTTGTGAACCTTTCCCTCCTTCATCCAAATTTCTGATTTGATCCTGGAGATCACGCACCTGATGTGCGTTGGCACGACAAGCATTCTGTTCCGCTACAAAGGAATCCCTCAGCTGTTCATATTTCTGTTCTGTCTTTTTTAATGCGAGGGTAATCTGTGATAGCTTGTCCTTCATCATGTCGCAGACTGTTTGGAACAGGTCACTCATGTCCTGTACCGGTACTTTCTGCATATCAATGGCCAATTCGAGCACCTTATAACTAGGAACGTCAGAATTTGGGTCTAGGATGGCCTCCGCCATAGACAGTACCAGGCTTTCAGTATCTGCATTGATAGAAGCGGAGAGCCTGGTATGGTATTTTTCAACGTACCCTCCTAATTTGGCCTTGTATCTGTCTCGGATAGTTTTATTTGTCCGCTCCTTCTCGCTTGTCTTGGATGAAGTGGGCTCGACGATGGCTTGCGTAACTTCAGTGTAATCGGAGGAGGCGACACTGTCCCTCAACACTGTTATACCCGCCTTGCCCTTATCGAATTGACCAAATTTCGTGAAGGGCTCCAATATTCTCCCTTCTCTGATGACTTCCGCTTCACTAGTGGCCACCCTCTGCCTCTTGGGTGGTGGTGCTGCTCCTGAAGTACCTACCTCTTGTTCATCTGCGCCCTTGTTCACTTCTTCCTCTCCCGAGTGTATTTAGTCTATCACCCGCAAAGAAAGCTAAACTTTCATAAGTAGTCACCGTAAATACCGATCGTGAAATGTAGGGGAAGGACTGTTTTTTTTTTATTGAAACATTTGGCCCAATCCTGGCCTTCTCCCAACTTCGTGTCCATGTTTTGGCACTTTTTTCGCAATTGGGAGGGTCCTTCTAGAGTTTACCACATGTGGGCCGATTTGGGACAGAAGCCTTAAGATGCAGTCTTCTAACAAAGAACAAAATGAGTCACGCTTGAGGCTGCCGGATGGGCTCTGGGAGGCGTAAACTCGTCGGACGGGGAAAACTGGCAACCTGTATGGGGTGACTTCCGCTCCATAGACCCGAATTTTAGTGCAGTCTTCAGAAAGAAACCAATCTCCGGTACACTGGTATTTCCCAGCTTGCAGCCAGTGTTTCATTTCTAGGAAAACCCTAGGGGAAGGCGAGTCATGAATGATGGTGTAGGCAATAGACATGAAGGTGTTCACGAAGTTGGCATAACCCTCTCCCCTAGGTAACTGGCGGACAGAGCAATTCCAATCGAAGACTGGTCTGGGTTGGGAATTCTCAGAGTACATCCTATCTAACCCCAAATGGTCGAATTTATCCGCATGTTGGAACAAGAAGAGGTAGAACACCAATGAGCAGAAGCGAAACTTTCGGGCTTGGGCGAGCTCCTGAAATTGGGTTAGGATGGTCGAGGAGAGGAAGCCTGGAATGTCCAATGTAACCCCATTCTGTGACATGAGCCACAAAAAGCGAATGCATACTGAAGAGATGTCTTCCGGGCTCCCTATCCCCAAAAGGCCGGCGATGAGAGACAGAACAGGTCGAACTTCTTCGGCAAACAAACTTAGTGAAAACGGCTCCAATGTAGGCAGGGCAGTTGCCTGGTCGATGGTTATGGAGGATATGAAGGCACGGCGGGCTTCTCTTGACTGCTTATTGAACTAAGCGAGAAAGGTTTCATCTTTAAAACTTAAGTATCTGTCACTAGAAGGGAAACGGAGGGCCTGCCTGATAACATCGGGGGAAAGGGAAAAAATTACGTTCCCCTGAGGAGAAACGAAAGCGCCTCGATGTACATCATAGGAGTCTCTGAGCCAAATGATGAAATCGATACAGGAATGGACCTGGGGGGTGATATGGTGGTAGAAGCCAGACGCGATAACTCGAAAACGGTCGGCATTCTTGCAATGGCGAACAAAAAGCAGGGGCTTGATACTGCGTATATCAAAAGGATATTTTGGGTCACAGATACCAGACTGCAAGTCGTAGAGGGGTTCAAAACCAGGGGGGTTTCTGGACTCACGGACTTGGGGGGTTTCAGGCTCGTTTTTCTTGGGCGTTCCTCTTCCCATGGCTGACATTTTAACAATTTCAAAAAGAGAAAAGGGAAAAGAGGGAAAACGGAAAATGGAGTACCTGAACAGAGGGTGAAAATGCTCGGGAAAGCGACGCGGGGAACCGTGACAGTGATTTGGATATACTAGGCATTCTTCCCCACTCGGTATTCACCGTAGAAAACAACCTGTGACGTTTTACTGGAGAGAAATACGGGCGTTTGTTACTACTGGAGTAAATTGTTTGAGTTAAAAAGGCGGAGGAGTGAAATGGCAGAAGGCAAGTGTCGTAAGGACACTGACAATGGGACACGTGGCGCATGGGGATTGGAGGTATCAAGGTATAGGTGTGCGCCTCGTGTCGGGTTAAAGGCTGGTACGGGTCTCAGTACCAGCTGACCTAATGAACTTTTACCTTACCTTTTATCCACATATGTTGTCCAAATCCTTACCACGCGTAATCTCCTTTGCCGAACTAACACATGTCTTTCCCCGCTGTGTGGGTCCACCCTTACTTCACCACGTAATCACATCCCGTGGCCTGTTCTTACCGCCCCTTTCAACCTCAAGTCTTTACCATGCCACGTGTCATCAGTCCGCGGGGGTATGGGTCTCGTCCTTCCCCCGCTGCTTGACCCCCTCGGACTTTCCACACGTGCTTCCTTTTATCGGCGGCTTCTTTTAATATATCTGTTGGTGTATAGTGCCGCATCCCATTTTACCTTTGTATTTCATGTTCACTTATTACTCCACCTTTCACCGCTTGGTATTGTTTTTCAATTGGCTTTAATACGTGTGTGTTTCACCACCTTTTCTCCTTTCGACCCGTTTTAATTAAATACTTGCCACTTGATATAAAACTTTAACGTGAGGCCTGTTCATCCTTTTGGTACTCCCGTGGCTAATGCTAAAGATTGAACAACATTGGCTCCACCTGGGGACAGCACGTTTGTCCCTGAATGTGTCGAGAACTACGCAGACCGCCTGTACATATTCTTTGAATAGCACTTTTCGGTTCTTGAAGCTTCCCCCTGGACAGATCATCATGACTCATGCATAATCTTTGATAAGAAAATGAAAAACAACAACTAATATACAATATAATACAGTCAGGCTTTTTTCAGCCTGCTTCAGAATTGGAAATATGGTTTGAGGAATTGGCCGTTTACAGGGGCTTCCAACAGATCTCCCTGTAAATTCTCCAGCTTAAATGTATTATTTCCTCCCTGCTCTGCAATCTTGAAGGGGCCGAACCAAAGGGGGTCAAATTTACCATGCTTACCTTTATCGGCCCTTCGTACATCCCACCTGAGAACTAAGTCTCCCACCCGC